>JXCR01096896.1:146421-176233 GCA_002079205.1 Phalaenopsis hybrid cultivar | reverse complement strand
AATTTCAGTTCAGCAAAGGTTGAAAAATGCAGAACTGAGCATTAAAATGACAAAAAAAAGTCAATAATTTTAAACAATGCCTAAGGGATGTAGATTGAATGAGTCTACATAAGAGGTAGTGAATGGGAAAAAGTGGTTCTGTGATAGTTTTATTTACTTTGAATCTATTATATAGAAAAATGGAGATTTAAACGGAGTGCAATTTTGAGAGTTAAGCTTGGGTGTTTAAAATGGAGACATGCCTCAGGAGTATATATGATATGAGGATGTATAATGTAGAGCTCTGATAGTAATTTCTATAAAACAACAATGATGATGATCATGTTTTTGCCATTAAAAAAAAAATGCTTTGGCCAAATTTCAGTTCAGCAAAGGTTAAAAAATGCAGAACTGAGCATTAAAATAACAAAAAAAAAGCCAATAATTTTAAAAAATGCCTAAGGGATGTAGATTGAATGAATCTACATAAGAGGTAGTGAATGGGAAAAAGCTTTGAGATGCTTCTCTTAGTTACAATGCACTTTTTTCTCTTCATCTATTCTTACCAAATAAGTGGAGTTGTAATGGATTGTTTTATTCTTTTCCTGTTGTTTTAGTTGGTGCTGCATCATTTCCTCCTATTAGGCTTGTAAAGTTATCTTGACTTAGCACGGTCATTATGAAACCATTTTGGCTGTTCTTTCTAATAAAGTGAAGTGGGCATTTGTTGTATAGAGGTCCCTCACAGTTAGGGACTACATAATTGCACTCTATCTCTTCCTATTTGGAATTTGAGGTGAAAAATGGAAACCGCAATATTTCTTAGCTATTACATGGAAATGTCATGAAAATGACTTGAAATGTCAAAGTCTGTGATAGCAGTTTTTAATAATAATTATTATGATTTGAAAGAAGAAATAGCGTTCAAATTTTTTTCAACAAGAATTTTTATGCAATGTGTAATTCAATATTGAAAAGAGAAATTATTCTGGCAAGGGTATAAGAAGGCGTGGAATTCACCACAAATTTTATGCTTTTTTTTTTATTATTTTGATTATCCCACGGATGTTGAAATTTTTTGATGGATGATTTTGATCAAATAAGAAAAAAATGATCACACGCTTCTCTCTCTTTATCTATGTATCTATCTGTACAGTCAAAAGCAGCTAATATGGAACAATAGGAACATGAATCTATCTAAATGAGCCTCCTTCCTGATCTTGGCTTGTTAAAGGATCCCAACCCAAAATACAAATGACATAATGGCCCAGTTTTGCCAATTTGGACGTATGTCGATTGAGCTCGAGCAATTTAGTACAAGAGATCGAGTATTAATGGTCGAGTACGAGTGTACGTAATATGAATGCCAAAATAGGGGGTCTCTAGGACAAGAGAATAGGGGCCAATGATAACTATTGAGTTGCGATCCATTCGTTGAACAGTCAATTGTCTTTGGGGAGAAAATCTCCATTGAAGTTTTTAACTTAAATGATGGTCGATATTTATTTTATATATAAAAACTACCCTTATAAAAGGGGGAAGATTAAATGTAAATGGATTCTGATCCCAATCCAGTGAAATTCTATTTCTTTTATTCTATATANTCTATGTATCTATCTGTACAGTCAAAAGCAGCTAATATGGAACAATAGGAACATGAATCTATCTAAATGAGCTTCCTTCCTGATCTTGGCTTGTTAAAGGATCCAACCCAAAATACAAATGACATAATGACCCAGTTTTGCCAATTTGGATGTACGCCGATTGAGCTCGAGCAATTTAGTACAAGAGATCGAGTATTAATGGCCGAGTACAAGTGTACGTAATATGAATGCCAAAACAGAGGGTCTCTAGGACAAGAGAATAGAGGCCAATGATAACTATTGAGTTGCGATCCATTCGCTGAACAGTCAATTGGCTTTGGGGAGAAAATCTCCATTGAAGTTTTTAACTTAAATGATGGCAGATATTTATTTTATATATAAAAACTACCCTTATAAAAGGGGGAAGATTAAATGTAAATGGATTCTGATCCCAATCTGGTGAAATTCTATTTCTTTTATTCTATATATCTATTTATATATAGACACGCACACATACATACATAGATATACATATGTATACGTACATATAAAATAGGTTTTGGATGTTGACATGTTGTAAGTAATTTTGATCTAGATTTCGAATCTAGAACTAGAATTTACTCCAAAATCGTTATAGCTTTTTAGACACAACCAAAGCAAAATGTGAATGTCAAATTCCTCTAGAATCTAAATAAATCACCAGATGACTAAAGATGAAATTGAACCAAATATACTGGGTTGGCCTTTTTTTAATTTCATATATCGTNGTCAAATTCCTCTAGAATCTAAATAAATCACCAGATGACTAAAGATGAAATTGAACCAAATATACTGGGTTGACCTTTTTTTAATTTCATATATGGTTAATGCATATCCCTATTTGTCCAGACATCTATAATTTTATAAATTNGTGTTTAAAATGGAGACATGCCTCAGGAGTATATATGATATGAGGATGTATAATGGAGTGCTCTGATAGTAACTTCTATAAAACAACAATGATGATGATCATGTTTTTGCCATTTAAAAAAAAATGCTTTGGCCAAATTTCAGTTCAGCAAAGGTTGAAAAATGCAGAACTGAGCATTAAAATGACAAAAAAAAGTCAATAATTTTAAACAATGCCTAAGGGATGTAGATTGAATGAGTCTACATAAGAGGTAGTGAATGGGAAAAAGTGGTTCTGTGATAGTTTTATTTACATTGAATCTATTATATAGAAAAATGGAGATTTAAACGGAGTGCAATTTTGAGAGTTAAGCTTGGGTGTTTAAAATGGAGACATGCCTCAGGAGTATATATGATATGAGGATGTATAATGGAGTGCTCTGATAGTAATTTCTATAAAACAACAATGATGATGATCATGTTTTTGCCATTTAAAAAAAATGCTTTGGCCAAATTTCAGTTCAGCAAAGGTTGAAAAATGCAGAACTGAGCATTAAAATGACAAAAAAAAAAAGTCAATAATTTTAAAAAATGCCTAAGGGATGTAGATTGAATGAGTCTACATAAGAGGTAGTGAATGGGAAAAAGCTTTGAGATGCTTCTCTTAGTTACAATGCACTTTTTTCTCTTCATCTATTCTTACCAAATAAGTGGAGTTGTAATGGATTGTTTTATTCTTTTCCGGTTGTTTTAGTTGGTGCTGCATCATTTCCTTTTATTAGGCTTGTAAAGTTATCTTGACTTAGCACGTTCATTATGAAACCATTTTGGCTGTTCTTTCTAATAAAGTGAAGTGGGCATTTGTTGTCTAGAGGTCCCTCACTGTTAGGGACTACACAATTGCACTCTATCTCTTCCTATTTGGATTTTGAGGTGAGAAATGGAAACCGCATTATTTCTTAGCTATTACATGGAAATGTCATGAAAGTGACTCGAAATGTCAAACTCTGTGATATGAGTTTTTAATAATAATTATTATGATTTGAAAGAAGAAATAGCGTTCAAATTTTTTTCAACAAGAATTTTTATGCAATGTGTAATTCAATATTGAAAAGAGAAATTATTCTGGCAAGGGTATAAGAAGGCGTGGAATTCACCACAAATTTTATGCATTTTTCTGATCATTTTGATTATCCCACGAATGTTGAAATTTTTTGATGGATGATTTTGATCAAATAAGAAAAAAATGATCACACGCTTCTCTCTCTTTATCTATGTATCTATCTGTACAGTCAAAAGCAGCTAATATGGAACAATAGGAACATGAATCTATCTAAATGAGCTTCCTTCCTGATCTTGGCTTGTTAAAGGATCCAACCCAAAATACAAATGACATAATGACCCAGTTTTGCCAATTTGGATGTACGCCGATTGAGCTCGAGCAATTTAGTACAAGAGATCGAGTATTAATGGCCGAGTACAAGTGTACGTAATATGAATGCCAAAACAGAGGGTCTCTAGGACAAGAGAATAGAGGCCAATGATAACTATTGAGTTGCGATCCATTCGCTGAACAGTCAATTGGCTTTGGGGAGAAAATCTCCATTGAAGTTTTTAACTTAAATGATGGCAGATATTTATTTTATATATAAAAACTACCCTTATAAAAGGGGGAAGATTAAATGTAAATGGATTCTGATCCCAATCTGGTGAAATTCTATTTCTTTTATTCTATATATCTATTTATATATAGACACGCACACATACATACATAGATATACATATGTATACGTACATATAAAATAGGTTTTGGATGTTGACATGTTGTAAGTAATTTTGATCTAGATTTCGAATCTAGAACTAGAATTTACTCCAAAATCANGACATCTATAATTTTATAAATGCTTAATGGATAAACAAATTATGAAGAAGTAATAGAGCTCTATTAGTCTTTAGTGATGTGGATGAAAATGAATAAGGTGACCTTGTATTTGAAGATGTATTGAATTCTCCATATCATATGTTTCTTTACAAAAAAAAAAAGTATATATATATATATATATATATATATATATATATATATTCGATCTTGTACTATCAAAAGTAGGCTATTTTTCAAATACACACATAGAAAAAATTGCGTACTTTGAGATTTCAAAATAAAAATTAGGATAATTGTCTTTAATCTATATTGTTGATTTATAGGTAGAAAAACGATTCTACAATTGGCCAATATTCAAAGCACGAGCTCGGTGCAATTGTTAGTTTCCAGTAGTTTTGTTTAGAGATTCCATATTAAGTCATGGAAATAACTTCTTGGAAATAGATCAATTTCTTCCCAAATCTTTTATTAGCGGAAGTTTCATATACCACATATGCTTATTTATCAAGTGTTTGATATACCATGTCTAAACGTCTTCATTGGATGTTTAGATAGTGTAGCACTATATTTGAAATTTTTAGGCTATATTTGGATGCGCTTTGTTTTTATTTTAACTTTTCACCAAAGGCAAGCGCATTTTTTGATGTTTTACTTATTTTTTTTCTCAAATTAACGATACAAAACTTGTTTCAACATAAAAAATAAAATACTAGTAATCTATGTTTGACCAACATATATAACTATTTAATTTATAATTAACCAAATCTAAGTTTTAATTATCCAAAGTATTAAGTCATAATTAAATGAAATGTCCATCTTTATCACTAGTCAATTGTTAGTAAATACTTTACATTTTATTTGTAAAAATAAAATAAATTACTATTTTAGACATTAATGATCCTAATTAAAATTGTAATTAATTGATAAATTAGAATAATAAATAGTTAATTATAATTTAATATGCTAAATAAATTATGCCATACCAATTTATCATTATTAAAACCATAATTCATCTCTAATTAGCCTAGATAAAAGTTAATTAGAAATAGTCTAGTTATTTGTAAATTAATTTCTTAACTCCAATGTTAATTATCACAACTAAACAACAACAAACAGTAAGGTGGGGTTGGCTAACAATAATCATGTCATAATTTTTTCGATAAAATTTTTACAACTACCTAATTTAACCCTCTGCTTTTTGCATCCGGGACATGAGACTCTATAATGAGTGTTAATTACCATAACTAAATAATAATAATAATAATAATAATAATAATAATAATAATAATAATAATAAATAATAATAATATATTAATGATTTTATGAAAAATCTTAATGTATCCTTAATACGCGTAATTAATTATTTAATTAGCAATTATTGGTGTAAATTTATTTTCTAATTAATTATTCAAGGATTTGTTTTCATTAGTCAAAATAATTACTTTAGAAACATGTGGACACATTACTACAAACATTTTCACAATTTTAGAAAGCAACACGTTTTTTTTTCAAAAAAAACAAAAATTGGAAACATGTCTGTTAAACAATTTTTTTTTAATGTTTTTCATGCTTAATTGCTTGTTTTGAATGCTGAAACAACAATAATAACAATAATAAGCCTTTATCTCACTAAGTGGGGTCAACACGAATCCTTTTTCTCCATTCTGTCCTATTTTCATTTAAATCTAATAAATTAAAGTGGGTTTTACATACATAACACTCAAAGCAAACAAATTTACATGGTTCACACCTAAACTCTTATATTTATAGAATAAACACTTTAAACTCATAAATATACAAAGAATAAACATCTCGACAATCTCTGTTACTTTGGCTATTTTTGGCTTCTTCCTTTCAATGGACTCAACTACTGGATCACTCTTTTCAGCAAGCTTTGACGTAGAGGAATGAGACAAGAACTATTTTGTTCAAAATGTTGGTGTTTGTCTTCTTCTCGATTCAATGAGGATGACAACGAAGTATGCTTTTCACCGCCTCAGGAGTTATGACAGAGGTTTAAAGAGGTATATGATGCTGCACGGATTGTGGATGATTGTGTGACTATTGAGACTAGTGTTTCGATGATTGAGAGTTTCAATAGCTTGGGCGGTGGCAGGAAAAAATAAAGAGGTGGCGCGGTTGAAGTTTAATCGTTCTCATTCTTGAGTTTATGTTATAGTTTATTATTTTAGAATAGGTTCCTTCTGGAATTTAGGGTGTGTTTGGGGCGACTGCTGCTTTTCCAAGAAGCTTTAAAGCTGCTTCCTGGAGAAGTAGCTTTTTAGGAACTGTCAAAATGTTGTTGATGCAGAAGCAGGAGTTTGTTTGGGTGATGTGTTGTGTTGTTGTTTTTGATTCGAATAAGTGCAGTTTTTAGAATAATCATGACATAATTATAGAAAGAGGTCGTACTACCTCAAAATATTAATACAATATAAAAATACTCTAATACATAAAAATGTGATTAGTTTTTTGAAATATATAACTACAATAATGAGGACAACCATAGTAACCAACAAGCCTAGAATGATGTTCTTCTTCAAGCCCTGATGATCATGCCTTCAGGATAATGTCCTTTTCATGTCAACATCTCTCCTCGTCTGATCATGGTCTGGAGGGAACTCATCATTGTCATCAACCGAACGAAAAAAGTCGCAATCTGCAGGAGTCCTGTTTCTCGGACAAGAGGAAAATATTTTCCCGTAATTGTCATTTTTTCTTGATTGATACTGAGCACACCTATCACCTCAATGGCAAGAACGCAATATTCCACGTATTTGATGCTCTTGAACTCATGTTTCTTGTTATTATAATATAATATTACTTTAATTAACATAAAATAAGCAGATATAACATTCAAAAAATAAAAAAAAATTAAGTAGTCTTAAAATTTACAAATAAAAATTTGTCGGGACACATAAAGAAAGCTGCAATACAGACTGGTACAAACATTTAGAAAAATTACATCCAAAGATCCAATGTAGAGCTGAAATATGTCATCAACAATAAATAAGTAGGTGATGCTATATAAGTACGATCATTGCGTTCACTAAAACATCGGTAATCTCTTCTCTTAACTTTATCATCTTCTCGATGTCTTCTCCCTCTGAAGTGTTGTACTCATTCGTACTAAAGCCCTCTTCGTGCACTGAAGATCCGACCCGATGTCGAGTACCTTCCTCAGGTATGCTATTAGGATCTTCATGTAAGGCCCTGAAATTGATATCATTTTGGGATGGATGTCTCCATGTAAAATTATGGAGTGCAGTTGTTGCAACAACTATCTTTATTTGTTTTTCGAAAGAATATGTTGGCATATCTTAGAGTATGACGCACTTTTTATTTCATACATCGAATGCTCACTCGATGACACTGTGTAATGATGAGTGTCTTTAGTTGAAGAGCTTATTTCTCCCTCTAATCACTTGGCCGCTACACTCAAAATCAATAAGGTGATACATTGTGTCAGAAAATGGCTTCAAAAACCACCCATTACAGTGGATATCCCGAATCCGCAATATAATTTTTTCCTGAATAATGATAACATTAGTGGATTCGTTCAATTGAAAATGTTGTAGTAATGACTAAAATATACTAACCTTGAGAAGACATCGAGAATTTGTATTCACATTGCCGAGTTGCAAATTGTAAGGATTCTGCTGTCGTGTGCTCTCCATTCACACCCAACCATCACAAATATAAAACACATGTGAAATCACATACTGCTAATATATTCTGTGTAGCAGTCCCACACCTTCCGATATATAAGATGTTCTCTTCATTGTTAATGCGTGTGTCGACATGTGTGTCATCAATTGCTCCAATGCTTTTTTTTTATAAACAAAATGTTACAGCATTGGCTACTTATAAAATTTCTTTACTGTTGTAATGCTAAACTAGGTAGTGAGACCAATACATTAAAAACAATATGTACCTCGGATCGCTATAGATTTTTTGTGGTGTTTATGCAAAAGCTGGGTCTAATGTTTTAACAATGACCGTGGTCATTTTCACTATAGAGTTCACCTTGATGTGGAAATACTTGCTGATTTTCTCTGTAGAATGTTGGAAAGACTCAAAAGCAACAAGAATGAACTTATTGTGTGGCATAATGAAAAACATGATGGCTAGAACTTTTCGTGATGTAAATCGCGAAGATCCATGGAAACCATATTTGGACGATAAATTCTCTATTAATCCAATAATATACTTTTTGACATCTAGAATATGCCGGAATTTGGCTTGGATGAGTTTCCACTTGTTTGCCAACCCATTTGTCACCCACAAATGATGATGACACACAAGGTATCTTATAAATATTTCTTTGGTAATACTCATTAATTAGAAAAACCGTGCTAGTAATTATTGTCGCTTGCTCAATCATTTCTATAATCTCCTCTTCATTTGGTGGCTCCATTTGTCTAAAAAAAACATGGTTAACTTGTTTAAAAAGAAAATCTATTTTCATAGCAGGTAAATGCTTAAATTACGTGTAATAAAAGCAATTCAACTACGTAAATCTACAAATATTGAAATGCCAAAAATAGTCCAAACATGCCATTGTTCATAATGGAAATGTGAAGCATTACAAATAGGCAATTTGATAAAGTAGCAACAAGTAAAAAAAGTAGAGGTGCATGTTATCTAACTAGTTTGACTTTTTAAGGAATAACAAAGGTAAGGAGTCCTTCGTTCTGGTAGCAGCGTAAAGAAAGCCTCTCGCTTGTTTTGGGCTTCAAAATGTTTTACAACAAATAAGTAGAGGGGCATGCCATCAAAAATCTCTGGAGTAGATTCAAGTAGATTTTCAACAATTGTCATTGTTGAGTGTGCTTGCAGAGCAGTGAGGGAACTAGATGTGATGCTGATATAGTTTGTCACAAACTGTGATATCTGTTGGGGTAAGTGAGCCGCCTCAATCTTAGTTTTCTTTTTTTTTCTTTTTGTGCCGAGGGTGCAAGTCGCTTGGATTACTGGATTCCTTGGTCTCTTTCATCTGGTTGTTCCTCATGGAGCTCATTGGAATGAACACATTCGAGCTCATCCAAATTGGTGGGTGGGCTCTTTTGTTTTAGCGCAGACATTGACTTCTGTTGCCATAACACCGAGGAACATAGTATCTAACTCTTCTCCAGCTTCGGGTTAATGCCAACAAGTCAACATTTTTTAGCGCCCGACAAGACCTACAAATGATAAACTTGATTTCTAAGAAAAAAAAATTAAAAGTAACAACTACTGAATGTAATATTTTCTACTTGTTGAAATTTTCTCTTTCCACCACTCCTCAGGTGCATAACTGTTTTCCTAATAAGGTATAACTCTAAACCAATAGCCCCTCTCTTTAGCTACTTCCATAAATTATAATTCTTCTTAAGTGGATCCAATTTATTTTCAGCTGAGTTTTGCCATACAGTCTACCCGTTCTTTCTTGAAAGGGTTTCATGATATTTTGCCAAACTTCTTTATTGATGTATGTGGTCGTTTTATAGCCCTTTTTTATCTCGCTCAAGCATAAATCATAGAAAATTATCTTCATTTCCCTATCCTAAATAGCAGCTATCTCACATTTCTTTTGTTTATCTATTTAATGTATAAAGAATTAAGAAATGAAACAATATTATTTAACATGTAAAACAATAATGCTAGAATAGTAAACAAAATTATGGTAAAAAAAAGTTAAAAGTAGAGCTTAGAATCATAGCCTTGATATCAAATTGACTCCATTCAGGATCACCGATTATGTACTCCAGGCATAAGACCAGGCAATATACATGTCAAAGTTGTAGGCATTTTTTTTAGTTCACAATTGGTAATCAATTGAGCCTTTTGTTTGTTTTTTTTCATTATTGCTCTACTAAATATTTCACAAAAAAGTGAAATGTGCCACCGAAGCACTCTGAAAGTATCACTGTAAATGGAAACCAACAAACCAACATGTTTACAAACCATCTGAAGCAATAAGATCAGATAAATCTTGAGAATCATGACAAATAAGTTTGCAGCTTATATTTTCCTCACGATCAATCNATATATATATATATATATATATATATATATTCGATCTTGTACTATCAAAAGTAGGCTATTTTTCAAATACACGCTTAGAAAAAAATTGCGTACTTTGAGTTTTCAAAATAAAAATTAGGATAATTGTCTTTAATCTATATTGTTGAATTATAGGTAGAAAAACGATTCTACAATTGGCCAATATTCAAAGCACAAGCTCAGTGCAATTGTTAGTTTCTAGTAGTTTTGTTTAGAGATTCCATATTCAAGTCATGGAAATAACTTCTTTGAAATAGATCAATTTCTTCCCAAATCTTTTTTTAGCGGAAGTTTCATATACCACATATGCTTATTTATCAAGTGTTTGATATACCATGTCTAAACGTCTTCATTGGATGGTCTAGATAGTGTAGCACTATATTTGAAATTTTTAGGCTATATTTGGATGAGCTTTGTTTTTATTTTAACTTTTCACCAAAGGCAAGCACTTTTTTTTATGTTTTACTTATTTGTTTTCTCAAATTAACGATTCCAAACTTGTTTCAACATAAAAAAATAAAATACTAGTAATCTATGTTTGACCAACGTATATAACTATTTAATTTATAATTAACCAAATTTAAGTTTTAATTATCCAAAGTATTAAGCCATAATTAAATGAAATGTCCATCTTTATCACTAGTCAATTGTTAGTAAATACTTTACATTTGATTTGTAAAAATAAAATAAATTACTATTTTAGACATTAATGATCCTAATTAAAATTGTAATTAATTGATAAATTAGAATAATAAATAGTTAATTATAATTTAATATGCTAAATAAATTATGCCATACCAATTTATCATTATTAAAACCATAATCTAATTAGCCTAGATAAAAGTTAATTAGAAGTAGTCTAGTTATTTGTAAATTAATTTCTTAACTCCAATGTTAATTACCATGACTAAACAACAACAAACAGTAAGGTGGGGTTGGCTAACAATGATCATGTCATAATTTTTTCGATAAAATTTTTACGACTACCTAATTTAACCCTCTACTTTTTGCATCCGGGGCATGAACTCTGTAATGAGTGTTAATTACCATAACTAAATAATAGTAATAATAATAATAATAATAATAATAATAATAATAAATAATAATATATTAATGATTTTATGAAAAATCTTAATGTATCCTTAATATGCGTAATTAATTATTTAATTAGCAATTATTGGTGCAAATTTATTTTCTAATTAATTATTCAAGGATTTATTTTCATTAGTCAAAATAATTACTTCAGAAACATGTGGACACATTACTACAAACATTTTCACAATTTTAGAAAGCAACACATTTTTCAAAAAAATAAAAATTGGAAACATGTCTATTAAACAATTTTTTTTTTAATGTTTTTCATGCTTAGTTGCTTGTTTTGAATGTTGAAACAACAATAATAACAATAATAAGCCTTTATCTCAATAAGTGGGGTCAACACACGAATCCTTTTTCTCTATTGTGTCCTATTTCCATTTAAATCTAATAAATTAAAGTGGTTTTTACATACATAACACTAGAAGCAAACAAATTTACATGGTTCACAACTAAACTCTTATATTTATAGAATAAAAACTTTAAACTCATAAATATGCAAAGAATAAACATCTCAACAATCTCTGTTACTTTGGCTATTGTTGGCTTCTTCCTTTCAATGAACTCAACTACTGGATCACTCTTTTTAGCGAGCTTTGACGCAGAGGAATGAGACAAGAACTATTTCATTCAAAATGTTGGGGTTTGTCTTCTTCTCGATTCAATGAGGATGGCAACGAAGTATGCTTTTCACCGCCTCAGGAGTTATGATAGAGGTTTAAAGAGGTATATGATGCTGCACGGATTGTGGTTGATTGTGTGATTATTGAGACTAGTGTTTCGAGGAATGAGAGTTTCAGAGCATGGGAGGTGGCAGGAAAAAATAAAGAGGTGGCGCGGTTGAAGTTTAATCGTTCTCATTCTTGAGTTTATGTTATAGTTTATTATTTTAGAATAGGTTCCTTCTGGAATTTAGGGTGTGTTTGGGGCGGCTGCTGCCTTTCCAAGAAACTGTAAAACTGCTTCCTGGAGAAGTAGCTTTTTAGGAACTGTCAAAACGTTGTTGATGCAGAAGCAAGAGTTTGTTTGGGTGATCTGTTGTGTTGTTGTTTCTGATTCGAATAAGTGCAGTTTTTAGAATAATAATAACTTAATTATAGAAAGAGGGCGTACTACCACAAAATATTATTACAATAGAAAAATACTATAATACATAAAAAAGTGATTAGTTTTTTGAAATATATAACTACAATAATGAGGACAACTATAGTAACCAGCAAGCCTAGAATGATGTTCTTCTTCAAGCCTTGACGATCATGCCTTCAGGGCAATGTCCTTTCCATGTCAGCATCTCTCCTCGCCTGATCACTATCTGGAGGGAACTCATCATTGTCATCAACCGAACGGAAAAAGTTGCAATCTGCAGGAGTCCTTTCTCGGACAAGAGGAAAATATTTTCCCGTAATTGTCGTTCTTTCTTGATTGATACTGAGCACACCTATCACCTCAATGGCAAGAACGCAATATTCGACGTATTTAATGCTCTTGAACTCATGTTTCTTGTTATTATAATACAATATTTCTTTAATTAACATAAAATAAGCAAATATAACATTCAAAAAATTAAAAAATTTAGGCAGTCTTAAAATTTAAAAATAAAAGTTTGTCGGGACACATAAAGAAAGCTGCAATACAGATAGGTACAAACATTTAGAAAAAATTACATCCAAAGATCCAACGTAGAGCTGAAATATATCATCAACAATAAATAAGTAGGTGATGCTATATAAGTACGATCATTGCGTTCACCAAAACATCGGTAATCTCTTCTCTTAAGTTTATCATCTTCTCGATGTCTTCTCCCTCTGAAGTGTTGTACTCGTTCGTACTAAAGCCCTCTTCGTGCAGTGAAGATTCGACCCGATGTCGAGTACCTTCCTCAGGTATGCTATTAGGATCTTCATGTAGATGGATGTCTTCATGTAAAATTATGGAGTGCAGTTGTTGCAACAACTATCTTTATTTGTTTTTCGAAAGAATATGCTAGCATATCTCGGAGTATGACCCACTTTTTATTCCATATATCGAATGCTCACTCGATGACACTGTGTAATGACGAGTGTCTTTAGTTGAAGAGCTTATTTCTCTCTATAATCACTTGGCTGCTACACTCAAAATCAATAAGGTGATCCTTGTGTCAGAAAATGGCTTCAAAAACCCCCCATTACAGTGGATATCCCGAATCCACAATATAATATTTTCCTGAATAATGATAACATTAGTGGATTCGTTCAAATGAAAATGTTGTAGTAATGACTAAAATGTACTAACCTTGAGAAGGCATCGAGAATTTGTATTCACATTGCCGAGTTGCAAATTGTAAGGATTCTGCTGTCGTGTGCACTCCATTCACACCCAACCATCACAAATGTAAAACACATGTTGAAATCACATACTGCTAATATATTCTGTATAGCAGTCCCACACCTTCCGATATATAAGATCTTCTCTTCATTGTTAATGCGTGTGTTGACATATGTGTCATCAATTGCTCCAATACTGTTTTTTTATAAAAAAATATTACAACATTGGCTATTTATAAAAGTTCTTTACTGTTGTAATGCTAAAATAGGTAGTGAGACCAATACATTAAAAACAATATGTACCTCAGATCGCTATGGATTTTTCGTGGTGTTTGTGCAAAAGCTGGGTCTAATGTTTTGGCAATGATCGTGGTCATTTTCACTAAAGAGTTCACTTTCACCTTGATGTGGAAATTCTTGCTGATTTTCTTTGTAGAATGTTGGAAATACTCAAAAGCAACAAGAATGAACTTATTGTGTGGCATAATGAAAAACATGATGGCTAGAACTTTTCGTGATGTAAATTGCAATGATCCATGGAAACCATATTTGGACAATAATTTCTCTATTAATCCAATAATATACTTTTTGACATCTGGAATATGCCGGAATCCGGCTTGGATGAGCTTCCACTTGTTTGCCAACCCATTTGTCACCCACAGATGATGACGACACACAAGGTGTCTTATAAATATTTCTTTGGTAATACTCATTAATTAGAAAAACCATGCTAGTAATTATTATCGCTTGCTCAATTATCTCTATAATCTCCTCTTCATTTGGTGGCTCTATTTGTCTAAAAAAAACATGGTTAACTTGTTTAAAAAGAAAATCAATTTTCATAGCAGGCAAATGCTTAAATTACGCGTAATGAATGCAGTTCAACTACGTAAATCTACAAATATTGAAATGCTAGAAATAGTCCAAACATGCCATAGTTCATAATGGAAATGTGAAGCATTACAAATAGGCAATTTGATAAAGTAGCAACAAGTAAAAAAAGTAGAGGTGCATGTTATCTAACTAGTTTGACTTTCTAGGGAATAATAGAGGTAAGGAGTCCTTCATTTTGGTAGCAGCGTAAAGAAAGCCTCTCGCTTATTTTGGGCTTCAAAATGTTTTACAACAAATAAGTAGAGGGGCATGCCATCAAAAATCTCTGGAGTAGATTCAAGTAGATTTTCAACAACTGTCATTGTTGAGTGTGCATGCAGAGCAGTGAGGGAACTAGATGTGATACTGGTATAGTTTGTCACAAGCTGTGATATCTGTTGGGGTAAGTGAGCCGCCTCAACCTTAGTTTTCTTTTTTTTTTCTTTTTGTGCCGAGGGTGCAAGTCGCTTGGATTACCGGACTCCTTGGTCTCTTTTATCTGGTTGTTCCTCATGGAGCTCATTGGAATGAACACATTCGAGCTCATCCAAATTGGGGGGTGGGCTCTTTTGTTTTAGCGCAGGCATTGACTTCTGTTGCCATAACACCGAGGAACATAGTATCTAACATCTTCTCCAGCTTCGGGTTAATGCCAACAAGTCAACATTTTAGCGTTTGATAAGACCTACAAATGATAAACTTGATTTCTAAGAAAAAAAAATTAAAAGTAACAACTACTTAATGTAATATTTTCTACTTGTTGAAATTTTCTCTTTCCACCACTCAGGTGCATAACTGTTTTCCTAATAGGGTATAACTCTAAACCAGTAGCCCCTCTCTTTAGCTACTTCCATAAATTATAATTCTTCTTAAGTGGATCCAATTTGTTTTCAGCTGAGTTTTGTCGTATAGTCTATTAGTTCTTTCTTGAAAGGGTTTCATGATATTTTTCCAAGCTTCTTTATTGATGTATGTTGTCGTTTTATAGCTCTTTTTTATCTCGCTTAAGCATAAATCATAGAAAATTATCTTCGTTTCGCTATCTTAAATAACGGCTATCTCATATTTCTTTTTGTTTATCTATTTGATATATAAATAAGTAAGAAATGGAACAATATTATTTAACATGTAAAACAACAATACTAGAATAGTAAACAAAATTATGGTAAAAAAAATTTAAAAGTAGAGCTTAGAATCATAGCCTTGATATCAAACTGACTCCATTCAAGATCACCGATTATGTACTCCAGGCATAAGACCAGGCAGTATATATGTCAAAGTTGTAGGTATTTTTTTTAGTTCACAATTGGTAATCAGTTGAGCCTTTTGTTTGTTTTTTTTTTCATCATTGCTCTACTAAATATTTCACAAAAAAGTGAAATGTGCCACCGAAGCAAACTCTGAAAGTATCACTGTAAACGGAAACCAACAAACCAACAGGTTTACAAACCATCTGAAGCAATAAGATTAGATAAATCTTAAGATAAGTTTGCATCATATATTTTCCTCACGATCAATTAGGAGAAGTTATGAGAGGATAGATATATGAGCATTGTTTTGCAGTATCTCGGAGAATTTTTGTTGAACTTGTTTTTGATATGTTTGGTTTTTTTTTTTTAATCTGAAAAATTTTTATTATTAGAATTGTATATGTTTTGATGCAAACTTGAAGTTTACATGACAGATAAGTTAGCAGATTAACCAAAAGAAGTTATGGAAGGATATATATGAGCATTGTTTTTTTGTTTCTTTGAGAATTTTTTGTGGACTTGTTTTATACATGTCTGTTCTGATGTTAGTGGGTTGATTTGTTTGCTCTTGTTTCTTCAGTTTGGAGGAACATTTTGGGGGAATAAATTCGTTCATTAGTCATTTTTTCTTATTTGAAGGAGCTATAACATTGGAGATACATAATTTCTGATATAATCTTGAAAGTTATATGCTAGATAAGTTACGAGTAACTATTTTTTTTGTTTCAATCACGCTAGCCAAATCGGGTCCTCGAGTGAATAATTAGAGCTCAATGAGACATCTTAACCAAGATGGCTCCATCCATAATCACTATTTTTTCAATTCATACAAACACTTCTACGTGTACTCTAGCAACATATAGTATCTGTAGCAAAACTTTCTAGTCAATTTTAAAATTGAAAAATTGTGACTGGTTGAGCCCTTTGATAGTTATTTTCTATAATCGCTCTAAATAACATTTATGTAACCTTCCCCGATTGATAACTTATCTGACATATAACCTTTAGGTATGCTAGAAGGTCCTCTACCAAAATGTTCCGATGGAATGAAGAAGGGTAGGAACAAGCAAATCGACCCACTAATATCAGCGTAGATATACATAGACAAAGTCCACAAAACTTCTCAAAGAAACAAAAAAATAATGCTCATATATATATATGTATATATATATTAAAAGGAATGGTTGAAGGCTATTATACGAGCCCCAGCCATTCCTCATGCGCCAAAGAATTCGAGTAGCACACTCTACATTCGGGGGGAATCGAACTCCAAACCGGATGAGACTTACAACTGACAAGCGATGTCTAACCAACTGATCTGAGTACGCGGCGATATATATATATATATATCTGATTGATAAGGAGGGAACTAGACATTGTTAACTTGTATGCCATAGAAACATATCCAATTTTGAAATCTTTCTGATTAAAAAAAATATCAGTGCACAAAATTCTCCCCTTAAATGTTTCTCTAGACTAAAGAAGAAAAAAGACAAGAAAATTAACACACTAACATCAGTTCATGCATACATAGAATAAGTCCAAAATTTTTTTCAAAGAAACAGAAAAATAATGCTCATATATTTATACTTCCATAACTTCTTCTGGTTGATCAAGATAAGTATAGATGCTGATAACTATCTAAATTATAAACTTCAAGTTTGCATCAAAGCATATACAATTCCAATAGTAAAAATATTGGAATCGCATCAAAGCATAGCATATAAACTTCAGATTAAATAAAAGGGACCAGTGCTCAAAATTCTTCCCTCAAAAGGTTCTTCTAGGCTGAAGAAGGCAGTAGTAAGCAAATTGACCCATTAACATCAGTGCAGAGTCCATAAACAATTTTCAAGGAAACATAAAAACAATGCTCATATATATATATATATCTTTCCATAACTTCTCTTGGTTGATCATGTTAAGTATAGATGTTGTTAACTTATCTGTCATGTAAACTTCAAGTTTGCATTAAAACATATGCAATTCCAATGGTAAAAATTCTTCAAATACAAGGAACTAGTGCTGAAAATTCTCCCATCAAAATGTTCCACTAGAGTGAAGAAGAGGCAAGAGCAAGCAAATCAAATTACTAACATCAGTGCATGCATTCATAAAATAAGTTCACAAAAAAATCTTATAGAAACAGAAAAATAATGCTTATATGTATATCATTCCATAACTTCTCCTGATTGATTATGATAAACATCTGCTAACTTATTTGTCATCTAAACTTCAAGTTTGCATTAAAACATATGCAATTCCAATGGTAAAAATTTTCAGATAAAAAGAAGGAATTAATGCTCAAAATTCTCCCACCAACATGTTCCTCTAGACTGAAGAAGAGATAAGTGCAAACAAATCAACCCACTAATATCAATGCATGCATATAGAGAACAAGTTCACAAAAAAATTTAAAAGAAACGAAAAATGATTCCCATATGTATATTCTTCCATAACTTCTCTTGGTTGATCAAGATAAGTATAGATGCTGCTAATCTATCTTTCATGTAAAATTCAAGTTTGCATCAAAACATATCTAATTCCAATGTTAAAAATTTTTCTGACTAAAAAAAAAGAACCAATTCTCAAAATTCTCCCTCCAAGATGTTCCCCTCGACTGAAGAAGATGTAAGAGCAGATAAATCATTTCACTAACATCAGTCCATGCATGTATAAAACAAGTCCACAAATAATTCTCAAAGAAACAAAAAACAATGGTCCTATATATATCATTCCATAGCTTCTCCTAGTTGATCAAGATAAATATAGATGTTGCTAACTTATCTGTTATGTAAATTTAAGTTTGCATCAAAATATATGCAATTACTATTATAAAAATCTTTCACTCAACAAAAACAAGGAACCAGACATATCAAAAACAATTTCAACAAAAAATCTCAGAGAGATAATAAAACAATACTCATATATCTATCATTCCGTAACTTCTTCTGATCGATCTTGAGAGAAATAGATGATGCTAATTTGTATAACATGTAACCTTCAAATTTGCCTCAAAACATATGTATTTCCAATGGTATAAATCTTTAAAAAAAAAGAAAAAATACTCAAATTTCTTTCCCTGAAATTTTCTTCTCGACTGAAGAAAAGACAAGTGCAATCAAATCGACTTACTAACATCAGAACAAACATATAAAAAACATGTCCAACAAAAATTCTCTAAGAAACAACAAAACAATACTCGAAAATTTATCCTTTCATAACTTCTCATCACGAGGGAATATATGCTGCTAAATTATCTGTCATGTAACATTCAAGTTTGCATCAAAATAGATGTATTATCAATGGTAAAAATCTTTCAAATAAAAAATTTGAACTAATGCTCAAATTTCTCCCCCTTGAATGTTTATCTAGACTGAAGATGGGCAAGTGCAAAGAAATCTACCTACTAACATCAGAGCATGCATATAAGAAATAAGTTCAATAAACATTCTCAGAGAAACAAATAAACAATGCACCTAACCGAACATAGAAAACAAACACAGAAGTCAAACGAGGCAACAAAGCAGAGGGAAATTAAAAACGCAAAAAATCTATAAAGGAAAAACTTTCACTGGAGGGAGGTAGCTAGACGACGACACTGACAACGGAATAAGCCGAGCGCAACTGGGGTTCAACCCTAAAGACACTTGACAAATGAGGAGAGGGTCGAGGGGCATTTGCAGGGGATATGGGATTGGGATTATGCAAATTGGAGAGGGCCAATGACATAAAAAATGAGTCACGACAGGGCTCTTGCCGCTGAACACAGAGGCCCCTTACCGTTTAGGCGTTCGCCAACGTATGGTTCACTTTTTAGGGAATGAGAAGCCGAAGAAACGTATCTTAAACGCTCCCTTAGACTACTTCAATAATTTTATTATGGAATGCATGGTTTATATTAACTGCCAGTAGGTCTTAATTTTTGCAAGATGAATGCCTTGGTGTTTGGATCAGACACTTTGTCTTCTCTCTAGTAAGATTTAATGGTGGTTTTTGCAGCGATCAAGCTGTTTTTGAATGTACATGGAAGACACATTTATCAAGCAATGGTTGCGGTGGTTGGTTTTCACGATGACGGGGAGAGAGGAGAACAATAGGTTTTACAGCCTTTTTCAGCTTCCTCTTGCATTATTCCAATCGGCCTAAGTGCGGCGGGATACATAGAACTTGTTTCATGCATATTTAGGAGTTTAAGATGTTTATTTCGGAAATTTAGATGTTTAGGTGTGATTTATTTAAATTCTTATGTTTTAAGTGCTATGTTTGCAAAAACTCCTAATTCAAAAGAATTTTTTATGTAACATGACCAAGTTTTTTTTGGTCTACTTCTACCTTTCTTAACATTAAGTCGAATTTAAAACATCTAGTCTCCTAATAGGATCATCAGCTGATCGACGTTTAATGTGACCAAACGATCTAAGACAACTCTTTGAAAGCTTGTTTGCCATTAGAGCTACACCAACCCTTTCATTGATATATTTTTTTCGCATTTTGCCTCTAGGTGTAAAGTCACTCATCTACCTAAGCATTCTCATCTCAGCAATACTTAACTTAGTTTTATGATTCTCTTTTATAGACTAACATTCTGCGCCATAAAGCACTTCATGGCTCACCATTATCTTTAAACGATACTTTTCTATCACATAATAGGCCCGATGCATTTCTCCACTTCAATCATCCAACTTGAATTCTACTAATAACATCTCCATCTATATCACCATCCCATTGAAGATATCTAAAACATTGACTTTTTTAATGATTTGATCACTCATTTTGACAACTCCATCACTAAATCTATTACTGTTAACATTACATTCAATGTATCTAGTTTTAGATTTACTCAAAGGTAGATATTTAGACTCTAAATTTGGCCACGATAATTAATGTTTTTCCTAAACTTTTTCTCTAATTTTATCCACAAAAAAAATATCCTCATCGAAAGCATATACCATGGTACGTCCTCATGTAAATGTCTAGTAAGAGCATCAATAACTAAAGCATAAAGATTTGGACTTAAAGTTGATCCCTGATGTAATCCAACTGATATAGGAAAATACTTTTGTCAATTTTTCTTCTGTTTGAATAGATGTAACAACTCGAGCATACATATCTTTAATGACTTGAATACATGTCATATCAACAACTTTCTTTACTAGAACTATGCAAAGAACAATTGAAATTTTATCAATAGTTTTTTTTTCTAAATCAACAAAAGCCATAGTTAGATCCTCCTTAATCTATACTTTTCTATCGAACCTCTCAATAAATGTATAACTTCCATAGTAGACTTATTCGGCATAATCAAAACTGATTTTGAGAAATCTTTGTATGACATATTAACTTATGTTCAATTACTTCTTCCATAATTTTAATGCACGTACATTAACTTAATTCCTCTATAATTTGCAAACTAGTGTGCATCCCCTTTATTTTTAAAAATGGGGACCAAAATACTTCCATGATTCCTTAAACATCTTTTTAGCATTTAAAATAATATTAAAAAATTTATTAAGCCATGAAATTCTAAGATCTCTCAAAATATTTACACACTTCTATTTGCATACCATCAGATTTTATTGATTTTTCACCTTTCATTTTCTTTAAAGCCTCAATTTTTTTTAACTAATGCGATGGTAAAAATTAAAAATATTATTATTATTAATGATATTAAGACCACCAAAATTGATCATATTTTCAAAATGTTCATTAAAAGGTATGTCAAAATATCTCACCCATCTATATTAAATATCTTCATTTAAGAAAAATATGTTTTTATTTTCATTTTTAATACATTTTACTTTAATTTAATCTTTATTTTTATCATATCTTTGTTTGGTTAGTTTATATATATATTTTACCATCTTTAGTATCTATTTCTATTATAAAGATTTCTAAAAACAGTNTATATATATATATATATATATATATATATATATATTCAATAACTTATTCTGATTGATAAGGAGGGAACTAGACATTGTTAACTTGTATGCCATGGAAACATATCCAATTTTGAAATCTTTCTGATTATAAAAAAATATCAATGCTCAAAATTCTCCCCTTAAATGTTTCTCTAGACTGAAGAAGAGAAAAAAACAAGGAAATTGACACACTAACATCAGTACATGCATACATAGAATAAGTCTAAATTTTTTTTTTCAAAGAAACAGAAAAATAATGCTCATATATTTATCCTTCCATAACTTCTCCTGGTTGATCAAGATAAGTATAGATGCTGGTAACTTATCTAAATTATAAACTTCAAGTTTGCATCAAAGCATATACAATTCTAATAGTAAAAATATTGGAATTGCATCAAAGCATAGCATATAAACTTCAGATTAAATAAAAGGGACCGATGCTCAAAATTCTTCCCTCAATAGGTTCTTCTAGGCTGAAGAAGGCAATAGTAAGCAAATTGACCCACTAACATCAATGCAGAGTCCATAAACAATTTTCAAGGAAACATAAAAAGAATGCTCATATATATATATATATTTCCATAACTTCTCTTGGTTGATCATATTAAGTATAGATGCTGCTAACTTATCTGTTATATAAACTTCAAGTTTGCATTAAAACATATGCAATTCCAATGGTAAAAATTCTTCAAATACAAGGAATCAACGCTGAAAATTCTCCCACCAAAATGTTCCACTAGACTGAATAAGAGGTAAGAGCAAGCAAATCAAACTACTAACGTCAGTGCATGCATACATAAAACAAGTTCACAAAAAAATCTTATAGAAACAGAAAAATAATGCTCATATGTATATCATTCCATAACTTCTCTTGATTGATTATGATAAACATCTGCTAACTTATTTGTCATGTAAACTTTAAGTTTGCATTAAAACATATGCAATTTCAATGGTAAAAATTTTCAGATAAAAAGAAGGAATTAATGCTCAAAATTCTCCCAACCAAAATGTTCCTTTAGACTGAAGAAGAGATAAGAGCAAACAAATCAACCCACTAATATCAATGCATGCATATATAGAACAAGTCCACAAAAAAAATCTAAAAGAAACGAAAAATGATTCCCATATGTATATTCTTCCATAACTTCTCCTGGTTGATCAAGATAAGTATAGATGTTGCTAATCTATCTTTTATGTAAACTTCAATTTTACATCAAAACATATGTAATTCCAATGTTAAAAATTTTTCTGACTAAAAAAATGAACCAATTCTCAAAATTCTCCCTCCAACATGTTTCCCTAGACTGAAGATGTAAGAGGAGATAAATCATTTCACTAACATCAGTCCATGCATATATAAAACAAGTCCACGAATAATTCTCAAAGAAACAGAAAACAATGGTCCTATATATATCATTCCATAGATTCTTCTAGTTGATCAAGATAAATATAGATGTTGCTAACTTATCTGCCATGTAAACTTAAGTTTGCATCAAAATATATGCAATTACAATTGTAAAAATCTTTCACTTAACAAAAACAAGGAACCAGACATATCAAAAACAATTCCAAAAAAAATTCTCAGAGAGATAATAAAACAATACTCATATATCTATCATTCCGTAACTTCTTCTGATCGATCTTGAGAGAAATAGATGATGCTAATTTGTATAACATGTAACCTTCAAATTTGCCATAAAACATATATATCTCCAATGGTATAAATCTTAAAAAAAAAAGAAAAAATACTCAAATTTTTTCCCCTAAAATTTTCTTCTAGACTGAAGAAAAGACAAGTGCAATCAAACGACTTACTAACATGAGAACAAACATATAAAAAACATGTCCAACAAAAATTCTCTAAGAAACAACAAAACAATACTCGAATATTTATCCTTCCATAACTTCTCATCACGAGGGAATATATGCTGCTAACTTATCTGTCATGTAACATTCAAGTTTGCATCAAAATAGATATATTTTCAATAGTAAAAATCTTTCAAATAAAAAATTTGAACTAATGCTCAAATTTCTCCTCCTTAAATGTTTATCTAGACTGAAGATGAGGCAAGTGCAAAGAAATCTACCTACTAAGATCAGAGCATGCATATAAGAAATAAGTTCAATAAACATTCTCAGAGAAACAAATAAACAATGCACCTAACCGAACATAGAAGCCAAACGCAGAAGTCGAACGAGGCAACAAAGCCGAGGGAAATCAAAAATGCAAAAAAACTATAAAGGAAAAACCTTCACTGGAGGGAGGTAGCTAGACGACGACATTGATAACGGAACAAGCCGAGCGCAACTGGGCTTCAACCCTAAAGACACATGTGACAAATGAGGAGAGGGTCGAGGGGCATTTGCAGGGGATATGGGACTGGGATTATGCAAATTGGAGAGGGCCAGCGACATAAAAAATTAGTCACAGCTGGGCTCTTGCCGCTGAACACAGAGGCCCCTTACCGTTTAGGCGTTCGCCAACGCATGGTTCACTTTTTCGGGAACGAGAAGCCGAAGAAACGTGTCTTAAACGCTCCCTTAGACTACTTCAATAATTTTATTATGGAATGCATGGTTTATATTAACAGCCAATAGGTCTTAATTTTTGCAAGATGAATGCCATGGTGTTTGGATTAGGCACTTCGTCTTCTCTCTAGTGAGATTTAATGGTGCTTTTTGCAGCGATCAAGCTCTTTTTGAATGTACATGGAAGAAGCATTTATCAAACAATGGTTGCGGTGGTTGGTTTTCATGATGACGGGGAGAGAGGAGAACAATGGTTTTACAGCCTTTTTCAGCTTCCTCTTGCATTATTCCAATCGGCCAAAGTGCAGAGGGATACAAGGAACTTGTTTCATGCATATTTAGGAGTTTAAGATGTTTATTTCGGAAATTTAGATGTTTAGTTGTGATTTATTTAAATTCTTATGTTTTAATTGCTATATTTGCAAAAACTCCTAATTCAAAAGAATTTTTTATGCAACATGACCAAGTTTTTTTGGTCTACTTCTATCTTTTTTAACATTAAGTCGAATCTAAAACATCTACTCTCCTAATAGGATCTTCAACTGGTCGACGTTTAATGTGACCAAACGATCTAAGACAACTCTTTGAAAGCTTGTTTGCCATTAGAGCTACACCAACCCTTTCATTGATATATTTTTTTCTCATTTTGCCTCTAGGTGTAAAGTCACTCATCTACCTAAGCATTCTCGTCTCAGCAACACTTAACTTAGTTTTATGATTCTCTTTTATAGACTAACATTCTGCGCCATAAAGCACTTCATGTCTCACCATTATCTTTAAACGATACTTTTCTATCACATAATAGGCCCGATGCATTTCTCCACTGCAATCATGCAACTTGAATTCTACTAATAACATCTCCATCTATATCACCATCCCATTGAAGATATCTAAAACATTCACTTTTTTAATGATTTGATCACTCATTTTGACAACTCCATCACTAAATCTATTACTATTAACATTACATTCAATGTATCTAGTTTTAGATTTACTCAAAGGTAGACATTTAGACTCTAAATTTGGCCATGATAATTAATGTTTTTCCTAAGCTTTTTCTCTAGTTTTATCCACAAAAAAAGGATATCCTCATCGAAAGCATATACCAAGGTACGTCCTCATGTAAATGTCTAGTAAGAGCATCAATAACTAAAGCATAAATATTTGGACTTAAAGTTGATCCCTGATGTAATCCAACTGATATAGGAAAATACTTTGTCAATTTTTCTTCTGTTTGAATAGAAGTAACAACTTGAGCATACATATCTTTAATGACTTGAATACATGTCATATCAACAACTTTCTTTTCTAGAACTATGCAAAGAACAATTGAAATTTTATCAAAAGTTTTTTTCTAAATCAACAAAAGCCATAGTTAGATCCTCCTTAATATATACTTTTCTATCGAACCTCTCAATAAATGTATAACTTCCATAGTAGACTTATTCGACATAATCAAAATTGATTTTGAGAAATCTTTGTATGACATATTAACCTATGTTCAATTACTTTCTTCCATAATTTTAATGCACCGACACATGAACTTAATTCCTCTATAATTTGCAAACTAGTGTGCATCCCCTTTATTTTTAAAAATAGGGACCAAAATACTTCCATGATTCCTTAAACATCTTTTTAGCATTTAAAATAATATTAAAAAGTTTATTAAGCCATGAAATTCTCAGATCTCTTAAATATTTTCACACTTCTATTTCCATACCATCAGATTTTACTGATTTTTCACCTTTCATTTTCTTTAAAGCCTCAATTTTTTTTAACTAATGCGATGGTAAAAATAAAAAATATTATTATTAATAATGATATTAAGACCACCAAAATTGATCATATTTTCAAAATATTCATTAAAAGTTATATCAAAATATCTCACCCATCTATATTAAATATCTTCATTTAAGAAAAATATGTTTTTATTTTCATTTTTAATACATTTTACTTTAATTTAATCTTTATTTTTATCATATCTCTGTTTTTATATATATATTTTACCATCTTTAGTATCTATTTCTATTATAAAGATTTCTAAAAATAGTTTTTAGCATCACAAATTGTTCTTTTAGCCTCTCTACTTGTCACGTTATATTTTTCTCAATTATTCAAGCTTTTAAGTTTAGTTCAATTTTTACAATAAAATTTTTTATATTATATTTTTTTGGCACATTATTATTCCACCACCAATTATTTTTATTTCTAATTTTTTTTTTCTTTTGATTTTTTAAGTATATCTTTTGTCACATGTTTATAATGTTCATTACTTTATCTTAGATACCATTAGCTTCTTCATGACCATCCAAATCTTAAAATTTTGAAATTTACTAAGGATAATTTTGTTTGTTTTTTATGTGCCCCATTTAATTTTATGATAATATTTCATTGTATTTTTTTTTATCTTTCAACTATTCTTCTTAAAATTCAAAACTAATAATCGATGTTGAGTACTTAAATTTTTGTTTGGAAGGACCTTACAATCTTCACAGTTCAGACGAATTTTTTTTCTTATAAGAAAATAATCAATTTATTTTTTATTAGGTCTATTCTTATTAGTGATAATATTCTCATCTATTTTCTTAGATAAAATATTAGCAATAAAAAAATCATAAGCTAAAATGAAAAATCAATATAGCTCTATCTTTTTATTAATCACCCAAGATCGTAGCCATAATAAACATTTCTAAAATTTTACCATTCTACGAACATGTTCATTTAAATCTCATCTAATAAAAATATTTCTTCAAAATGTATCTTTTGCATTTATTTAATTAAATCATTCAAATTTTTTTTTTTTGAACATATATATAAACCTACTTGAGAAGCATTAACACTTACAATATTAAGAATCTTAATATCAATAACAATTTTTAGGACTAATTTTATCTCAAATTCTATTAATTTTTGCAGTGTTATTTTTCAAGTTCTTATATATAATTATGCATACACTATTTTTAGTATGACTCCTACTTAAAAACTAAAGTTTAAAACATAAGCTACCAATCTCCTTAGCGTTTTTTTCAACTCTTTTAGTTTCTTGAATGGATAGGATACTTATCTTTCTATGAACCATAATGTCTATTAGTTTCATTAATTTACTTGTGAGTGCACCTATATTCCAAGATCTTATCAAAATATTAGTTTTATGGACTAACTTATTTGCCCGCGATAGTCCATAATTTAGGAACCCTTGTTTATTTAACATTACATCTGTATAGCGGCCCATGCATACTTTTCATTGTATTCAGGTCTTACAGACAATCGCTTCCAGGGGTACACCTTAGAATTTACATAATGATTTTAATGATTCATGTCATGTTTTTTCGACAAAAAAAATTTACTCTGGTTGTTGACTAGCTAACAAAATCCTTCATTCTTTGCATGTGGGGCTTTGGTCCTGACAATGACAGTGTTAACATTCTGCAAGTTGAAGGAAAATAATAATAATAATTATAATAATAAAACACAAGAATTGAAAGCAAATCCATTATGGCTCTTAATGAAAGAATTCTCGTGACTGTTCTTGTCTGACTTTTCATTTGCAATGTAAACATTGCTTCCATTTTAAGAAATCACGCCAAAAGTATTGTTATAGGGCATCATTAAGTTTAAACTATTCATTTTTTTTCTTATGTTTGTAATGAAATAAAGTAATCATAAAATTTATATATTTTCATCCCTATATGCTTTTACGTGGTAAATCAAATTTAATGTTACATTTGCTTTTTGCAATCAAACTACAATTGCTACAAAAATAAATAAATAAAGGAAAAAAAACACCTTTTTTTTTCCTAAAGAGCTGAAGCCTCTGTTTCTCTCTCAACAGATCACACTTATACCATTTAAAGTGAGTCTTAGACATTCTGAGCCTTATACGGTGTTGACCATAATTTTTCTCTGTATATATCTGTTAAGTCTTTGGACTTGTATTCAATTTTAGTATAGGAACCATCTCTGTTATCATTTTTACGTACTGTGATCTTTAGGATTATTTATGTTCTTAAAGCCAAATTGGTTAAAAAATTGGAATGAAGTTATAGTTGTAACATTGTTTATGGAAGTGAATGTTTGTTTTCCTGATTATTTGTTGCTTTCCAGCTTAATGGAACCCACTAATGGTGTAGCTCCCTTATTACATTTTCCAAAGAGATTGTTGTTGTAACTTTGCTGTTGAAAGTGTATATTTTTTCTCCCGTAATCATTAGTTTCTTTCCAGCCCCAATTGGCACCACAAATGGCAGAGGTCCCTCGTTGTACTTTCCAATTTGACTTTGACTTTGAGAGAAGAATTCTTGCTGAAGCTGAGAAAGGGAGCCAGAACTGGAGCAAAATTGCATCTGAAAATCAGCCATCAAAAGCTGGTCCATCAACTTCTATGGTATGATACGTTTATGTGCGCTGCAATGCAGTTTGATCCTTATGCTACGATTTGTTTTCTTTCTTGTGTGTGGTATTCTTTTGTTTATTTTTTTCAATGTGCTTTATTCTCTATAGCTTTGAAAGGATGTTTGGCAATGTACTGCGTATGTTATTCCTTCCTACCATGCACTTAGGAAACATGGCTTAATACTGATTCTCATATGCTTTTGCTATTGGTGAATTTGCAAGATTGTTAACTTTTTATGATGGATTGAACATTTGAGTGATGTTGGCTTATTATTTCTTGAATTTTATAGCATTTCCTCTCTTATTATGCTCAGGGCTTTAAACGAGCCGAGTCGAGCCGAATCGAATGTCATGGTTTAGATTTAGCTTTGTCAAATCATTAGTTGTTCATGTTCAATTCAAGCTTGTGCCGAGCTTTCCTTATATGTTCATACTTGGCTTAAATTTTTTAATGATCATATTTATTTGTTTATAATAATGGAAATTTACATACACACCACGCATGAATTTAGATATTTACATTTATAACAGTCATTTGAACAATTATGACCGAGCATTAATGGAGTCAAGCTCAAGCTGTTCGTCAAGTGCACTGGTTCATTTATAGTTGTACTTCTGCTCTTGTTTGAGACCTTTGCTTTAAAGAAAAACAGTCTAGCAGCAGACTAATGAATAAGAGAGTTGATATCTCACATTTTGTTTTTAAATTTGTAATTTTACTTCTTCATTAAATTGTTTTGGATTCTTTCCTTTCAATGCATAGGTTCACCTTAAATGTTGAGGACATTAAACAAGACTATTTACTTTCCGATTGCATACTTTCTCCATGCTTGCAATTCTTACATCTTGGTGTTCAAAGAGCTGCTTGATTTCACATGTTATTTATTTATTTTTTTTTCATGTTATCTAGTAGCATGATCTTCTTAACGTTGTTTTTAGCTGATGTTATCTCTCTTGTTTTAGAGTTCAACCGGAGATCCATTGGTGGAAAAGTATGTTAGTGAGGGACTCCAACGTGAAGCTGCATCTCTTGGAGTTTTAAACTATGGAGATAATCCAGTCAAGGTAT
>JXCR01096896.1:85505-96454 GCA_002079205.1 Phalaenopsis hybrid cultivar | reverse complement strand
TATATATATATGATTGAGAATATGAGTGCATTTTGATAATAAGAAGAAAGGCTGGGAAGACGCATGCATGTGTGTATATTTTTAAACAAGAGAAGGTTTTTGTCTTTTTAGATTTTGTGGATAGTTTTGTGGGTGTAAGAATTTGCATGAATATTTGGATAGCGTTGTCCTTGATAGCTTGCTTTTGTCACATGCTTAATTCATCTATTCCTAGGAGCTAGCATCTAAAGTCAATAAACCTTTTCATTAGGACTTGAGCAATGAAATTACGATTCTTCTAAGTGAATATCGAGTTGTCTCTGCTGCTCTACCTACCAAATATGAAGAACTGGTAGCCATGTCTAAAAACATTTTTTGGCCCCATGTCTTAGTTTGATGTAATGTCCTATCTCAAGTGGATTGGCCCGTACCTTTCTGAACTGACTATAAGGACCATATAGATCTTGACATGTTATTCGGGTTGTGTTTGGTCGTATGACCGGTGTTGTGTAATGGGTCATAAGGATGAAAAAGTTTTATTCCCTAAATTTTTTGCCTCTTTTTGAAACTTTAAATGCTCAAAATGGTTGTGAAGCAAGTCAGTCAATCATGTAAGTAAGCAATTTTATCAAGTAATATGCTGATTATTAGTCCGCATATTAATTCCACAAACAGTTTTGTCTCAATATTTCTAACAGAGAATGTTCTAATTTACTAAACATTTGAATTTAGTTTGAAGGTTGAGTTTGCAGATAATAAAGTTCTAGAACAAGTAAACAATCCAAGAAATAAAGAAAACTCAAACATGGGAAAATTAGTCATTGCAATACACCGTAATAGGGTTTAGGTCATCCAAATAGGCTAAAAAAATATTCCAAATTTATTTTTGCATACTGGGCGCATCAACCTTTCTTAGTGTAGCGATGTGGGCATGCCATTCTCTTTTGGACTTAGGCACGAGTGCGCTGGTTTCTGGTACAGGTGGGCCGAACCAAAATACCTTTCTTTCTTCTTTTGGCTCCCACTTTACCTCTTTTGTTCCCCAAGTTGTTTTATCTTTATAATCTACAAAACACAATAAAATACTTTCTATAAGTGTATTATTATCATAAATATATAATAAAACATGAATTTACATATAAGAAAATCCACATATTTCATCTACATTAAAATTCTCAAACTTACCTATTACTTGTCATTATGTAAGCTCATATCCGAGACTCAAATCATATTCATATCTTCCATATGAGACTTTTTGATTTTCTAAGTAGATTATATAAGTGAAATAAAAGATGTGCAATTTTCATTTAGTGTCGAATTTTTATTAAATAATAACCTAACCCTTTCTTTATGTCATTTCTTTCTGAGTCTAAGCAGATCACAAAACTCTTAGTCATGTGTAATTGAAATATTTTCATTTCCCAAAGATATTCAAAAGAATTTCCTTAACGTCAACTTAAAATCACTTAACATTTTCTTGAATATAATATCAGAAAAATTTTCTTAAGAGAGATTTTAAGTCTTATTAATTAAGAAAGAGTTTAGACACCAATGTTTTATTTTTATTATAATCTCATGTTTCTTCTCAAGGAGGCTGACAACTTGTTTTGATTTTTCTTTTGAGGTAGAATTTTCATAGATTTTTTATTTCATTTTATTTTTCTTTTAAGGATTTAGAATGTATAATCTTTCCTAATTGATATATCATATGCATCTTAATGTGAACTCTAAAACATTATAATTAATTNCTAAGCAGATCACACAACTCTTAATCAAGTGTAATTGAAATATTTTCATTTCCCAAAGATATTCTTGAGAATATCCTTAACGTCAACTCAAAATCACTTAACGTTTTCTTGAATATAATATCATAAACATTTTCTTAAGAGAGATTTTAAGTCTTATTAATTAAGAAAGAGTTTAGACACCAGTGTTTTATTTTTATTCTAATCTCAAGTTTCTTCTCAGGGAGACTGACAGCTTGTTTTGATTTCTCTTTTGAGGTAGAATTTTCATAGCATTTTTATTTCATTTTCTTTTTCTTTTTTTTTTCAATTCCACTGAAAATCAGTATACCTGGTTTAACACATTTCTTTCAAGGATTTAGAATGTATAATCTTTCTTAATTGATATATCATATGCACTTAATGTGAACTCTAAAACATTATAATGAATTCAAAAGTAAGAACTCAAATAAATTGGTTGAGTTGAATATAAAAAAAATTAACTTATCTATAGTTAAATAATTTTGTTTTAATTAATAACAAGTGCTCAACCGAGCCTTCCTGTAAAAAAAAAGAAATGAAGATAAGTGGAATTTTTACTCTGCTAGGATTACCATGCGATTGTTGCTAGTTTGTTGCGAGTTTGCCAACAACCCTATCCTTGAAGGTCATCCATGGTATTTCCTCAAAGCTGTCATTAATCTTTTGTTGACACAGGAGAGGCAGGCTTCGTGCGTAAAGGAGGTCAAAACAATGGTAAGTTAGCTATCTTCATTTACGAGGCTGAAACTTCTAAACTTGCGGAACCTTGCCATTTCACTATTGTTTGAAATTTTCAGTTTGAACATCCAAAGATGGAGCTAATTCACAAGTTCTTTGATGTAATGAAGTTGCTCGGTGAATGGAAAGTAGATCTTCTTCATGGTAGGCATTTCATGATTCCCCTTTGTAGAGAGGAAGACTATGCTAATGTATTTTCTAAAAAGCTGCTAAGGTNGGTGAATGGAAAGTAGATCTTCTTGATGGTAGGCATTTCATGATTCCCCTTTGTAGAGAGGAAGACTATGCTGATGTATTTTCTAAAAAGCTGCTAAGGATTAACAATAAATACATGAAAATTCTCAAGTGGTCCTCTCATTTTGATCCCCAACTCGAGAACCGTCCATGATCTAGAGCTATGATTTCGCTCGATACTCAACTGAATTACACGGGGTTTGTTCCTATATCTTCAACTCGGCAGTTTGCCCCTCCTAAAAAAAGTTTGGTTCCTCCCTTGATGCCATCCAAATGAATCCACCTTGTCGAGTTGAAGATATAAGCTTAAATAACGAGTTAGAGAGCAGCAGAGCGGTAGACACATACCTATATAATATCTAGAATGCCCTGTATAATCTATCACCTATAAATAGGGAGAACATTTCATGTATAGAAAAGTGATATATACACCCTATTTTAGCTAAAAAGGTTGGGAAAGATCAACATATTAATGCAATTTACTTTTCATATACTGTTAACTCTTCTCTTTATCTCTCTCTATATATAAGCTCTATTTTTTTTTATGTGATTGATAGACAAATCATGATTCAACAATTTGAAACTCTATATGTGTGTTAGAATAAAAAAAATATAATTAAAACTTCGATTATTTTATCAATACAAATGAAATTAAANAGGTTGGGAAAGATCAACATATTAATGCAATTTACTTTTCATATACTGTTAACTCTTCTCTCTATCTCTCTCTATATATAAGCTCTATTTTTTTGGATGTGATTGATAGACAAATCATGATTCAACAATTTGAAACTCTATATGTGTGTTAGAATATAAAAATATAATTAAAACTTCGATTATTTTATCAATACAAATGAAATTAATTATTATATTTTATTTTACATCTATTTATGCAAATAAATAAATAAATAGTTATTAAAGTAATTAATTATTCATAAAAAATGATAAAATAATTATTTATTAAGTAATAGTTTAATATTTAACTATTAATAATTACTTAATCTTTTATTATTCTTATTAAGAATTTTTGGAACTTGATTATAAAAAAATAACTTTCAATATGTAATTTATTTTTATTAATTAAATATTAAATAGCTATTTAGAAATTTAGATAGATAGTTTTTTGGGGAAGAAAATTTAAATAATTATAACAAATACGATAATGTGTCAATTAACTATTAATTTAAAGNTAGTTTTTTGGGGAAGAAAATTTAAATAATTATAACAAATACGATAATGTGTCAATTAACTATTAATTTAAAATTAATTAATTTATTAAAAATTAACTTCAATAAAGTTAAATTAAAAATACAAAACTATCCAGCTCGAAAGAGTCTCCTACATTCCTCATTTTTTTATAGGTTTCGCCCAAAGCCCTCAGTGACTGAACTCTCACATGAGCTGCCGGGTTGACTAAGGGGGTGTTTGGCTGCAAGATGGATTTAAATTAAATAAGATTTAGTAAATCTGATAACTCCAAATTTATCAAATAGAAATATTATTAAATTTCAAATAATATTTGGTTCAATTAAGATTAAATCTAGTTAAATCCATTTGATGTGGTTGGTATAAATCTATTTGAAATATTTTTTTTTTCCAGTGCTAAATCCGTTAAATTCAACTAATAAAGGATTTAATAAACAGAACAATCAAAAATTGAATTTAACTTAATGACCGATTTATCTATTTTAGAGGACATAAATTTAGAGAAGAGTACCAATGCAAAAGTAAGAGCAACACAAGAAGAAGATGAAGACGGGGTAAGAATAACACTTGAAGAAGAAGAAAAGATTGAAACTTGAAAATCCTACTTATCATCTCAAAATAAAAGAAGCACAACGCACAACACATTTGATTCAAACCAAAGTTATTAGCACTAGTTACATCAACAAAAAAAAAAAAATCAAATTTAAAACATTCTATAAGGATTTTGATATATTTACATGGGAAAAAATAAAATAACTACAATCTCTTAAAAATGAAAGACGGAAACAAAAGAAGATGTCTTCTAATGATGATAAATGCAGAGGAATGATTTAGGATTTGATCTCCAAGCTTGGTTGAAAACAGAATCCTGTGAAGACCTGGAGAGGTGATCGTTTTGTTATTGGGCAATTAGTTGTCCATTCCCATTGCTTTTTGGTCATATCAAATATAAGTAGAGTAGGGGCAACATATGTGTAGATGAAGATCAGATCCTCTGCTCCACAGCTTGCAAAAAAATCATCAAACTCCCCAAACCTCTGCAATAACTTGCGTGGAATCCTTGCAACCTCTTCCCATTCTTCATCTTTAAGAGTCCAGATGCCAATTCCTTCGATTCTCACAGGTAGCTCTAGTCTTGCAATACCCCCAACCATAACCAACCTATCCCTAAGATTCATCAAATGACAAAAAGTGAGGGGACATGGCACCATAATCATTCTTTGCATCGAAGAATTGCACAAAGATTTCGAATTGATATTGTACATGATGAGGCCATAGCGAGGTACATTGCTCGCATAACATGAGCTAATAAGGCAGTAGAGAATTCCATCACATATCACACTCTCTCTTTCTCCTCTCCACCCAACCAAAACCTCATTAACTAATGTTCTCCAAAGGCAACTCTTTGATTCAAAGATCTGGATGGTGAAGTCCCAACGAATAAAATCATCTCGAGATTGATTGATTTTCACCAATGCAACTTGGTAATATTGAGAAAACTTGTCCACTGACAAAGCCAATGCATTGTGATCTGAATATGTTCCATTTGGAGGATTTGGTAGCTGCTTACAATCTCTTAAAATTGGGTTGCTTGTGTAAATTTTGTTTTCATTTTCATAATCCATGAAGCAAACCAATCCACAAGACGAAGAGATAAGCCAATTGTATTTGTCAAGGGATAGGAAATCATAACTGTACCATTTTCCAAAGCTTGCATCATAGGAATAAGCTTCAATGTTATTGCTGTAATCCAACAAGTTGTAAGCCAACAAGTAGTACCATGGCTTCTGGGGTGGCATGTCCAACCATGAATTCTTTCCTGAATGCACTATTTCGTACCAACGTTTGCACACAGATGCTCCTCTGATTATACTTGCAATGGGTAGAAAGGAGAAAATCTTCTCCCACATATCATCAGGGAGAATAGTATCAAAGGAAATCATTGTTTCATTACTTTCGAGCTTGTTATCTCTCTCAAATAGTTCAAATTCAGGCGCTTCAGTTCCAATGTATCCAGTGTTCTGCCATACAACTTGACTTTCTTCTCCCATTGGCATAAATCCTAATTAGAATCCTAGAAAGCGCAACACAAATGATTAAAAAAGACAGGAAAAAAGGTTTTAAGGTTTTGGAATAAGACTGAAAGATGGCATAAATAAATTCAGTACTGAAATGGTAATATACGCCTCCTCTTGCTCATTTTCACCAAAACAGTATACAACTAATTGCAGCTCATTATAAAAACAGACAAGCAGATTACTTAAAAAGGGAAAAAAACTACAAAAAAAAAGCAACAAAATCAAATTCCAAAAACAAACAGCGATTATAAAATAGAAATGTGATTCCTTCCACACACCTTCACCTTCGCAAATCTTACAAATGCTAAATCCCCTCAAGATTGAAGCTTTATAGCTTGCTGTGATCTGCAAACAACGTATTTTCTCTGTCAGATTAAATAAAATGGCTTTCAATCCAACATGAAAAAAAGCAGAGAATAAATGTGTTCTTACCGAGAACAGCTGAGAAGTGAATGGATCAGTTGGATTTTGACAGGCCTCCCAATCATAGAAGTCAGGATTAGGAGCCTTAAATAATGGAAAGAGAGGGAGAGAGATGAAACGGTTCGCGCTGCAGCTACAGTGCAATGAACAAAACCGGAGGGTGAAGAAAGTGGGGGCGTGGAACGAGAGAAGCGGAAATTTAAGAAAGAAGGAATATTTACATGCATGCCACTCCATTCGTTTGTGATCAAAAGATTTGGGTGGTATAGATTTTTAAGAAAAAAGTTTAGGTGTTATATATGTAAATACATAAGAATTGGGTGGTGTTGACCCAATGCCTCTTAAAAAATGTTATATTTTTAATTTTACTTATGGGAAATTTATATACATGCCACACAATTCTCATGAATTTACATATTTATCATCTAAAATTTGATGTTTATACTTATAATATATTGGTGATATAAACTTATATTTGAAAAAGTATAATTCATTTTTAAAAGATTGTGAAAGTGATGTTTCTCATGTGTGTTAAATATTAGAGTGACATTCATATAATTATGAATGTTTAGGTGTTAGATATGTAAGTATATAAGAATTGCATGGTATGTATGTAAAATTTCATTTATTTAATAATGACACAAAATTAAATATTTACTTTATACAAAAGTAAGATCGTGTCCCACACCACAATTTCATATAAATCTGAATGCCTCTCTCTCTCTCTCTCTCTCTCTCTCTCTCTCTCTCTATCCCCCCACTCCTCCCACTTCAATTCTGCCCCACACCCTCTCTCCCACTAACTCTCACTCCATTCTTAACTGAATTTGGGGATATGACATTTGAAGTCACAAAAATCCATCAAATTTTTGCTTGAAAAATAGTCAGGCCAGTAACATTATATTTTGTAGCTTATAATCGTATTTATTTTATGCAATTTGCAATTTATATGTAAAACACTAATCAATATATTATCAAAACCAATTATACCTATAATATGCAATACTTTGTGAGATTATATGTGTTAGAAACATGGACAACTTATAAGATTAATATTAATGCAAACATGTCACTTATTGCATAATTGTATGATTAGTATACATTGACGGCCATGTATTTAATTTATTGTGTATGTAATATAGGTTTTGCAGCTTATTAGATTAGGCATGATTTGTGAATAAATCGTTTATATGAGTTCTTATGATATATGAATAATGTAATAGAGTTCTTACAACTTATTCCTCCTGCTTTGTGTTCTGGACGAGCCATTGCTCCACCGAATGCTTCATTGTTCCAAAATGTGCAATGGGATTTCACAATGCACATTGTGCTCCTCAAGGGATTTCATNGGCCAACAACCCCATCCTTGAAGGTCATCCATGGTATTTCCTCAAAGCTATCATGAATCTTTTGTTGACACAGGAGAGGCAGGCTTCATGCGTAAAGGAGGTAAAAAAAATGGTAAGTTAGCTATCTTCATTTACGAGGCAGAAACTTCTAAACTTGCGGAACCATGCCATTTCACTATTGTTTGAAAGTTTCAGTTTGAACATCCAAAGATGGAGCTAATTTACTAGTTCTTTGATGTAATGAAGTTGCTCGGTGAATGGAAAGTAGGTCTTCTTGATGGTAGACATTTCATGATTCACCTTTGTAGAGAGGAAGACTATGCTAATATATTTGCCAAAAAGTTGCTGAGGATTGACAATAAATACATGAAAATTCTCTAGTGGTCCTCTCATTTTGATCCTCAACTCGAGAACTATCCATCATCTAGAGCTATCATTTTGCTCGATACTCAACTAAATTACACAGGGTTTGTTCCTATATCTTCAACTCGCAGTTTGCCCCACCCACACCCCCCCCTCCTGCAAAGAAAAGGCCGGTTCCTCCCTTGATGCCATACAATAGAATCCACCTTGTCCAGCTGAAGATATAAGCTTAAATAACGAGTTAGAGTGCAGCAGAGCGGTCGACACATACCTATATAATATCTAGAATGCCCTGTGTAATTTATCACTTATAAATAGGGGGAACATTTCATGTATAGAAAATGAAATATGCACCCTGTTTTAGCTAAAAAGGTTGGGAAAGATCAACATATTAATACAATTTACTTTTCATATACTGTTAACTCTTCTCTCTATCTCTCTCCTTATATAAGCTCTATTTTTTTGGATGTGATTGATGGAAAAATCATGATTCAACAATTTGAAAATCTATANGCTAAAAAGGTTGGGAAAGATCAACATATTAATACAATTTACTTTTCATATATTGTTAACTCTTCTCTCTATCTCTCTCCTTATATATGCTCTATTTTTTTGGATGTGATTGATGGACAAATCATGATTCAACAATTTGAAAATCTATGTATTTGTTAGAATATAGAAATATAATTAAAAATTTGATTATTTTATCAATACAAATGAAATTAATTATTATATTTTATTTTATATCTTATTATGCCAATAAATAAATAAATAGTTATTAAACTAATTAATTATTCATAAAAAAATTGATAAAATAATTATTTATTAAGTAATAGTTTAATATTTAACCATTAATAATTATTTAATCTTTTATAATTCTTGTTAAGAATTTTTTGGAACTTGATTAGAAAAAATTAACTTTCAATATGCAATTTATTTTTATTAATTAATTATTAAATAGTTATTTAGAAATTTAGATAGATTGTTTTTTGGGGAAGAAAATTTAGATAATTATAACAAATACGATAATATATCAATTAACTATTAATTAAAATTAATTAATTTATTAAAAATTAACTTCAATAAAGTTAAATTAAAAATACAAAACTATCCACCTCTCCACTCTCCCGCTCGAAACCGTCTCCTATATCCCTCCTCTTTTCATAGCTTTCGCCATAAACACTCAGTGNAATTTATTAAAAATTAACTTCAATAAAGTTAAATTAAAAATACAAAACTATCCACCTCTCCCCTCTCCCGCTCGAAACCGTCTCCTACATCCCTCCTCTTTTCATAGCTTTCGCCAAAAACACTGNTAATTAAAATAAATTAATTTATCAAAAATTAACTTCAATAAAGTTAAATTAAAAATACAAAACTATCCACCTGNGGCCAACAACCCCATCCTTGAAGGTCATCCATGGTATTTCCTCAAAGCTATCATGAATCTTTTGTTGACACAAGAGAGGCAGGCTTCATGCGTAAAGGAGGTAAAAAAAATGGTAAGTTAGCTATCTTCATATACGAGGCAGAAACTTCTAAACTTGCAGAACCATGCCATTTCACTATTGTTTGAAAGTTTCAGTTTGAACATCCAAAGATGGAGCTAATTCACAAGTTCTTTGATATAATGAAGTTGCTCAGTGAATGGAAAGTAGGTCTTCTTGATGGTAGGCATTTCATTATTCACCTTTGTAGAGAGGAAGACTATGCTAATATATTTGCCAAAAAGTTGCTAAGGATTGACAATAAATACATGAAAATTCTCAAGTGGTACTCTCATTTTGATCCCCAACTCGAGAACTGTCCATGATCTAGAGCTATGATTTTGCTCGATACTCAACTAAATTACACAGGATTTGTTCTTATATCTTCAACTCGCAGTTTGTCCCCCCTAAGAAAAGGCCGGTTCCTCCCTTGATGCCATGCAATAGAATCCACCATGTCGAGCTGAAGATATAAGCTTAAATAATGAGTTAGAGAGCAGCAGAGCAGTAGACACATACCTATATAATATTTAGAATGCTTTGTATAATTTATCGCCTCTAAATAGGTGGAACATGTCATGTATAGAAAAATGATATATGCACCCTGTTTTAGCTAAAAAGATTGGGAAAGATCAACATATTAATACAATTTACTTTTCATATAATGTTAACTCTTCTCTCTATCTCTCTCCTTATATAAGCTCTATTTTTATGGATGTGATTGATGAACAAATCATGATTCAACAATTTGAAAATCTATGTTTGTTAGAATATAGAAATATAATTAAAATTTTGATTATTTTATCAATACAAATGAAATTAATTATTATATTTTATTTTATATCTTATTATGCCAATAAATAAATAAATAGTTATTAAAATAATTAATTATTCATAAAAAATTGATAAAATAATTATTTATTAAGTAATAGTTTAATATTTAACCATTAATAATTATTTAATCTTTTATTATTCTTGTTAAGAATTTTTTGGAACTTGATTAGAAAAAATTAACTTTCAATATGTAATTTATTTTTATTAATTAATTATTAAATAGTTATTTAGAAATTTAGATAGATTGTTTTTTGGGGAAGAAAATTTAGATAATTATAACAAATACGATAATATATCAATTAACTATTAATTAAAATAAATTAATTTATTAAAAATTAACTTCAATAAAGTTAAATTAAAAATACAAAACTATCCACCTCTCCACTCTCCCGCTCGAAACCGTCTCCTATATCCCTCCTCTTTTCATAGCTTTCGCCATAAACACTCAGTGACTGAACTCTCGCATGAGCTGCTGGGTTAACTAAGGGGGTG
>JXCR01096896.1:56774-85029 GCA_002079205.1 Phalaenopsis hybrid cultivar | reverse complement strand
AAAAAAAAAGCAACAAAATCAAATTCCAAAAACAAACAGCGATTATAAAATAGAAATGTGATTCCTTCCACACACCTTCACCTTCGCGAATCTTACAAATGCCAAATCCCCTGAAGATTGGAGCTTTTTAGCTTGCTGTGATCTGCAAACAACGTATTTTCTCTGTCAGATTAAATAAAATGGCTTTCAATCCAACATGACAAAAAGCAGAAAATAAATGTGTTTGCAAGCAAAAACCGTTTTTTTCACACCAACGGTTCCCTTCAAGTCTCTTTCTGTTTTTCGCCGAGAATAGCTGAGAAGTGAATGGATCAGACAGGCCTCCCATTCATAGAAGTCAGGATTAGCAGCCTTAAATAATGCGAAGAGAGGGAGAGAAATGAAACGGTTGGCTCTGCAGCTACAGGGCAATGAACAAAACCGCATGGAGAAAAAAGTGGGGGCGTGGAACGAGAGAAGCGGAAATTTAAGAATGAAAGAATATTTCAATGCATGCCACTCCATTCGTTTGTGATTGCATATCAACGCCGAAACTTCAAGTCTTACATACATACCACCGTACTATATAGGAAATGATGAAAGATTTGGGTGGTATAGATTTTTAAGAAAAATGTTCAGGTGTTATATATGTAAATACATAAGAATTGGGTGGTGTTGACTCAATGCCTCTTAAAAAATGTTATATTTTTAATTTTACTTATGGGAAATTTATATACATACCACACAATTCTCATGAATTTACATATTTATCATCTAAGATTTGATGTTTATACTTATAATATATTGGTGATATAAACTTATGTATGAAAATGTATAATTCATTTTTAAAAGATTGTGAAAGTGATGTATCTCATGTGTGTTAAATATTTGAGTGACATTCATATAAATCTGAATGTTTAGGTATTAGATATGTAAGTATATAAGAATTGCATGGCATGTATGTAAAATTTCATTTATTTAATAATGACACAAAATTAAATATTTACTTTATACAAAAGTAAGATCGTGTCCCGGACCACAATTTCATATAAATCTGAATGCCTCTCTCTCTCTCTCTCTCTCTCTATCCCCCCACTCCTCCCACTTCAATTCTGTCCCACACCCTCTCTCCCACTAACTCTGACTCCATTCTTAACTGAATTTGGGGATATGGCATTTGAAGTCACAAAAATTCATCAAATTTTTGCTTGAAAAATAGTCAGGCCAGTAACATTATATTTTGTAGCTTATAATCGTATTTCTTTTATGCAATTTGCAATTTATATGTAGAGTACTAATCAATATATTATCAAAACCAATTATACCTATAATATGCAATACTTTGTGAGATTATATGTGTTAGGAGCATGAACAACTTATATGATTAATATTAATGCAAACATGTCACTTATTGCATAATTGTATGATTAGTATACATTGACTGTCATGTATTTAATTTATTGTGTATGTAATATAGGTTTTACAACTTATTAGATTAGGCATGACTTGTGAATAAATCGTTTATATGAGTTCTTATGACTTATGAATAATGTAATAGAGTTCTTACAACTTATTCCTCCTGCTTTATGTTCTGGACGAGCCATTGCTCCATCGAATGCTTCATTGTTCCAAAATGTGCAATGGGATTTCACAATGCACATTGTGCTCCGCAAGGGATTTCGTTGTAAGGAGTAGGTGGCAGTCAATGGTGGTCGATTGTAGAGAGTGGCTACTGTGGCCGATAGGTGGTGGTTGACAGCAAGAAGAGCAGGAGGAATTCATTAGATCTTCATTGTAGAAATGATGCTAAGCTTTAGCTCCTTCTCTAAGCTTATATCTTCTTCTTGCTTCAGGTTTAGGTCCCCTTTCTAGAGGGCGGTAATGCTCTATTTATAGAGTCCAGGTTGCAAATAAGAAAAAAATTCAAATCTCTTTGATCAAAAAGCCTGGGAAGGTTCTCCCTGTTAGACGGTTTTATGTCTGTGGACATTTAATTACCTTAATAGTGCAAAAATTGAGTGATCTTGAGCTCGTTGTAATCGTATTGTCGAGACGCTTGATCTGATGATAAGTATGCTATATTTGAAATTTATTCAAATTTTTAATTATCCATTGAAAGCTTTCAAAATTAGTTTAACGATTTGATTTGGGCTTGATTTGACTTGGATTGGACCAACTTTGGTATCATTGGGTCCGTCTTGTCAAGTTACTCAGTTTGGCTGTAAGCTTGTTGAAATTAAACTCATGGACGACTTTTAATCAAAGTTTANGAACTTTGGATTATAAAATGTTTTGGTTTAAGAATTCTTAGAAAAAGGTTTTAAACTTTTAAAAAGTTAAGGTTTTCATTATATAAGGACTTTTAAATTTTGATTTGAGTTTTGAAATGAACTTTGAATCTTAAGAATTATTTTAAATAGTTTAATTTTAGAAAAGAAGCAATGCAAGAAACTCTTATAAGTTTTGAAAGTTTTTTTTTAAAATTTTGCAAAGATCTTAAGGAAAATACTTTAAAATTTTAAATAAGCTTTAAGTTTTTAAAAGGATTTCCTTAAAGGATTTTGAAAATGTGTTTAGTTTTGACTTTAATTTATTTATATTGAGTGATTTTGCATTTTTGAAAGAATGTATTATTATTATTATTATTTATAAAAAGGACTCTTAGAGAGACACAACCTTTTGAACTTGAGCTTTTCTAAACTTTAAAATTACAAAATTTTGAGATATTTTAGTTAGAGTATAAAGTTTTAATATGGGTTGATTATATTTTAAAAATTTATAATTTCCGAGCACATTTAATTAATTTAGAAAAGGTTTTTCATTAAGTTATTTTTATTACTTTGAAGAAAATATGTCACTGTAGAGCAAGCTTTAGATTACTTATAAATAAAAATACTCTTTCTCCTTTGTATATTTTAAATTTTCCAAACTCTCTCTTGCTTTTTTTTGCTTTAGAAAGTTCATTCTTTCCTTCTATTCATGCTCTAACTGCACGCATGCTTGCTTGAGGCTAGATCTAACAAAACTCATTAGATCAAATCATGAATTTATACTCATTAAACCCAACTTGCTTCATAAAGAGGAAAAATGTAAAGGCATCATTCAAGCATTCATCCATGCACATACATCATACAAAACATGCAAATCTTGCAACATACAATCACACTCATAACATCTCAAAATGCGCTCATTTATTTTCTTTCATACATGTAGTTATACATTGCATTTGACATGAAAGGAAAATAAAATAGAAATAAACTTGATTTAGGCTAACTTAACCGGCAAAACACATGAAACTAGCACTTGAAGTAAACTAACATAAACTAGAACATGATTTAATTTTCATAAAATAACCATAGGGCTTTATATATATATCACTTGAAAGAACCACTTGCAGTTTGCTATGGGATTGCATCCATTGGTCGGTCCTTTCCTTGGAGTGCAACACTACTAGCATGGGAGTTTAGCTCATGTGTAGGTATACCTTGTCTTGCTTTATGACGCGTTTAGGCTTGTTAAAGATTCGTCTGGTTACTCTTAAAATCATTTCAGCTTCGATTTGAATGGTCTAAGCATGCACACTTTCTATTTAAATTGTTTGAAGTGGTGGCCAATGGTTGAGCCAATTTGGGCTTGTTTAGATCTCCGTCGAATTAAATCCAGTCAAAGAAGACATCAATTTAGTCTAATCAAGGTGTTTTAATGTTCTTGGTTCTTTAAGATTTTAATGAACCAAAGAAGTCCAGTGAGTAGGCAATCATTGCTAGAATTGTTAGAAGCATTAACAAATTTGAACAAGAAGTTGATGTTGATTACTAGTTATGATTTTTTCTGTTGAGAAGATGTATGAAGTTTCTTTTGAGTTTAAGTTGCATATAATGTAACTCCTTACTCATATGAATATTGATTGCATAATTCTTTTTTAATCAATGAATTCAAAATTTAAATAGTCGATAGTTGACAAAAAATATTGGAAGTGGTTGTACTAATAAGAGGGGAGACCGGGCAACTTGAAAGATAATCATTGGATATTGAACATTAGTAGATTTTGGGCAATAATTGATTAAGAACAACGAAATAGAGGGGAGATGCAAGGAGCAGAGAGAACGAATGACAGAGACGATGAGCGATTGAAGTTTGATTGCAACAGTAGTCAGTTTCAATTAATATCGGGCAATGATGGTCCTTAAGGATGGAGGTCATTGGAGGACAATAGTGATAATTTCCTTGCATTGGTCAATCACAAACATTGATGCCAGTCGTTTTTCATTGTCAAACTTCATATGACATTAGGCTAAACCTTGTAAATCCTATATTTTTATTTGATGGAAATAATCTGAATGTGTAAAATAAGTATCTATGTATAATCTCAGCATCTCAAGGAAGGTCATTCTTGCTATTTCTACTAGATTCCTTGACACTTTAGCGTAGAATTGAAATAGTCTTTGACAATTTATCCTTTTTTTTGTGTTTTTACAATCATAGTGTACTTGAAATTGAGTGTTATTGTGCTCATTTCAACTATAAGCCTGAACAATTTAGGAGATGTTTGACCACTCAAACGCCTCGTTAATTTTTCTTGTAAGTACTTGATTCAATCCCACTTGGAATCAAATTCAGACATTCTTCATAATGTTGTGTATTTCTCATTGAATCTTACTATCTAAATTAAAACTTGCAGACAGTGGAGTTTAGGGATTAGATTATACCCTAAAATGAATTCATTATAATTAGATGAATCTTTTGGTGGTGTGTCAAGAAGCTAGTATTTAGAATAAACATGTTTATATTGTAGAGGAATTCAACAACATGCTTGATTTTATGATATTTTGATGAATGGATGGTTATGATATTGACAACCAAAGAAAGAATTAATTCAATTAATAGTATAAAATATATTATAGAAAAACAGTTTTTCATTCTCATGTGACATTCCTTAGTATAATGGTAAAGATTCTGTGACATTGCGACGAACAGAGTCTACGGTTTTATCTAACAAACTCCAATAAATTTGCACTATTAACCATTCATTGTGCAATGTCCGTTATTAAGCTTAGTTGCAAATCACATTTTTCCCCCACTAAATGTGATTTGAATTATTTCAGGTCTTTCCATGCCGTCTGACTCCGGGCAATGTATTAACAGAACGAAGTTTACAAGCACGAAGGAACAAATAGAATGTACAATTTTTTTGAACAGCTTAGTGTTAATTCATCATAGTTGTGTATAACTGCTTCTCATGAATTGCTTTGTGTATCATATTATTTGCAACTGTTGTGGTTTGATTGCTGGTGTTACTTTTTCATGTCTTTTAGCATTGTTGCCATTCCAGACTTCTCAAGGAAGTTTTGATGCAGCTGCAGTATATGATATAAATAGGCATAATTCAGATTTAATTGAGTTGGTGCATTACATCTGATAAAAAAATATTGGGACATTTACACATTCCATAAAGTTCTTTGTATTTACATATCTAATACCTAAATTTAATTTTTTAAATTTATGCTATAAAATTTGATTTTTATTGTTCATCCTGCTTCATTTACTTTCATTAAGTGTCTGGATATTGCTGCTTTCGCTTATGAGATTACAAATGAATTTGGGAAGTCAAGCTTTTATTTTGTGCCAAAATGGACTCATGATAGGTTTTGATTGTGTTAATAGACATGTAGTGTTATCTAGGCTTCATAAAAAAGGTTTCCTTTAGTTTTCATTAAATGACAAGTGGCTATGACGCTGGTGGCGGGCAGTTATGAGTGGATGGTGGTAGCCGGCGGGTGTAATTGACAATCTCTTGAATCTAATGAATTCAGAGTATACCAATTTCGAACTGCTTGATGAAGTCCAAATTATCAGAAAATTTATGCTGCATTCATTTTCATCAAACCAAATGCCAGAATTTTAAAAATTCTTTCATTTGGTTTACTTCATGCTTATGCAGGGAACCAGGCAGCCTTAAGTCATATTTAAGCTCATCAAATGGCTTTGGGCAACATTGGTCGTTATCCCCATTTCAATTTACAATTGTTATAGATGTCGTTTCTTACCAAAAGGAGGAAAAAATTTCCTTAGAAAGTTGTAAGCTTTGTTGTGAAGATTTGTGACTGTAGAGTGATATTTTAACATTGGTGTTGCACGAATATACAACATACATGCAAATAAAAGAAATTTAATAGGAGGAGACACCAAACCTTTTTAAGTGAAAAAAATGTGAAAAAAGAAATAAATCGTGAGACCTAGCCCAGTTAAAGTAATCTATTATATAATTGTAAGTGCATATGTCCACTCTTCTCCTAAATTAGAAGAGATGGAATTACAAAACTAAAAATCACATATGTATAATAGTAGTTCAATAATAATAGTCATAATTGGCTACAATATATATAGTTCTCGGCTATTATAGTAATAGTTGGCCACAATGGTCGTGGTTGAAAACTATAATTGTAGTAGTTGGTCACAAAAGTCATAATTGGTAGGTGCATTAGTGTTGGCCATAGTGACCGAAGTTGAAATCTAAAGTATTATTTGGCCATAGAGGTCATAGTGAGAAGTTGTAATAGAGTCCTGCAGCCACAGAGGCCATAGTGGAAAGTTGTAGTAGTAACTAGCCTTTAAGCCGCAATTGGCAGCTGCAAAAATGTTAGTTAGCCATAGAGGCTGTAGTAATAATTGGTGATATAGGCCATAATTGATAGCTGTAAAAGCATTAGTTGTCCATAAGGGTCATAGTGGGAAGCTGTAGTTGTTGGCTTCATAAGCCGTAGTTGGTGTTACAATGTTTAATGGCTGCAACCCTTCTCTCAAGTTTACTATTTTAAACAGAGACAACACTTATTGGTTATGAAATAAGGAGAAATATAGATGTTAGGAATAACAGTGGTCATCGGTGGTCGGTGGTCATTGGCAAGCAGAGGGGAGGGATAAGTGGTGGTCGATGGCTACAATAACCAAAAATTATCATCGGGTCTTTAATATGATGATATATGTTATGACTGTACTTGGGATATGATGTTATCAATTAAGAATCACCAACAATAGTGAGTAGACGGAGGTTGAAAGTGGTCGATGGAGGCCAACATGCAGTGGTCAACTATGTGTAATGACCATAAAGGACTGAAGTTATGGTCTAGTCTTCAGTCCAAAACAATACTAGAATTTGTTATCTCCAAATCTTTGATATGTTGTTATATGTCATGACCATATTTCTGATAAAATATTGCAACCAGGGGTGGCTGATAATGGGAAGTAATGGTCTTTGATGATCAATGACTAAGGAGACTGAAGTTATTGTCGGTTATTCAGTCCAGAACATCACTGAAATTAGTTATTGTTGGATCAATAATAGAACATTCGATGTTACGGCTATACATCAAATATGACTTTACAAGCAAGGGTGGTCAATGATGATGACCAATGCGTGGTGTTCTATAGCGGTTAGTGGCTATGTATGTCGAAAGTTATCATCAGGTATTTAATCATGAACAACACTGAAATTCTACTTCTTCTCTTCTCCTCCACCTCTCAAGTGAAGATAGATGTTCTATTTATAGACTCTGGGACGGGAGCAATTTTGGTTGTTGGCTAATATATTTTTTAGCCGCCTAATCAGTTGACTCTTTTTGATTCCCCTAGATCATATGGGATTTTTAATGACTTGAGGGCCTTAATGACCCCGAAATTAAGCAAGTTTGAGCTCATTGGATTTATTTCATTGAGATGCTCGATTTGACAATATAAATGTCAAATTTAAACTTCATTTGACCATTAATTTGATAATCCAAAACTTCCAAAAGTCTTTAATGGCTTGATATGAGTTTGATTGGACTCCAATTGAACCAATTTTGGTATCATTGAGTTTGTCTAGTCAAATCAGTAAATTTGAATATAAGCTTGCTGAAATTAGGGCCCCATATGATTTTTAATCTGAATTTCAAAAATTCTTCATAAAAATGTATATAGATTCATGCTTGATAAAAAAATTGTTGAAGACACATTAGTTTCCACTATTTTCAGGTAATTTTAATTGTTTAGTCTAACAAAATAACTTTAACATTAAATAAATTTGTACTCTGAGGAAATTTGAGTTTTCATGGATGCTTTAATCATGCTGTCATTGTTACAGTTGGCAATGACGGCAGCTAGGCAACAATGGTTGGACAAAGGCCAGGCAAAGTTGGTTCGATAATGGTGATGGTCAGAGAGTGGTGGCTCAGTATCTTGGTCGGTAGGCAAACATAACCAATCACACATGCATGTTACTGCAAGCAGATAAGCATGAATATGTGTTAAATATGTAATATAGCCCACAGACACACATATATGAAAGTCAAGATGCAATGGAGTGTGTGAGGACAACTACATGTGCAACATGGGTACAAGTGCACATGCATGCTTGTGTGTGTAAATGTGTGTGCACGTTCGTGTGCTCGAGGTCCATGTGCGCACTAGGCTATGGGCGCACGAAAATGACACTGAGCACGCTTGAATGCATGTGTGTTGTAGCGGGCACATGACAGTGCAACACTCGTGCGTGTTCAGAGCAATGGTTGTATGTTAGCTAGCTATCATCTAGGTTAACCTGAGTAGTTCCACAGGATTGGGAGGATCTGGTCAGGCAAAAATGCTTGTCGATGGATCTGGTTGCATTTGGTTTGTTCTTGATGTGAGATGTCACATGTGCTTGTGCGTTCTTATTATTTTAGGTCAAGTCATGTTGCACGGTTCTGCAAAACCATTCATGCTCATCTGCATACAACCGAGCATGCATCTACATGCAAGTGCGCCACTATTTGTTCGTGGTTGTATAGGCTTGGGTGTGGTTTTTTGAAAAAAAAAAAGTTAAAATTTTTTGTGCCCCCCCCCCCCCACTACCCCCCTCCCAGGGATATTGTTTCCCTACATTTTGGGTTGTTTTTGCCTCATTTTTTGGGCAATTGTTGCTACACCTTCTGAATTGTTATTTGCCACACTTTTTTGTTGTTGTTTCCCCACTGTTTGAAATATTGTTATCTTTTTAAAAGTAGACTTTTGTTGCCTCTTATGAAGTAAGCTGTTTTTTTTTTGAAGTAGGCTATTGTTGTCTCCCTCGATTTACATTGTTATTGCATTTTCAAGGCAATTGTTATATATCCAAATTTAAGCAATTGTTGTCTTCCTAAATCCAAGTAGTTGTTGTCTATCTAAATCAAGCAATGGTGACAGTGATCTAGAAATAAAAAAACCTAAGTGATGCCTTTCCACAATCTGTGGTGGTTTAGAAATAATTGTCCTGCACTATTTTTGTGGTGACCTGGAGATGATGATCCACTAACAGTGATATTGTACCACAATAGCTTGAATTATTGGGTGTCGGTGTTCTGACACAGCGAAAAACTCATAATAATTCGACGATGATGATAATGATCTGTGTTGAATTCAATGGCCCACCATCATCCATCATACTAGATTTAAATTTTTAGTAATCATGAGATAGTTAAACATCAATATTATTGCAGGCTCTAGTCAGGTGACTGCATCAAACTGAAGCCATTTTTATATAAGGAACAATGACTTATCCGTCAAAGATGTTATATCAATTTAGGGTCATTTATATCTAAGAAGTCATGAATAATCCATTAAATATCCTTGAGCGATTTGATATCATTTGTATAAAAGAAGCCATGAGTGACTCATAAAGAATGTTAAACCAATTTGAGATCATTTGTATATAAAAGTCATGAATGATCCATTAAGGGTGTTAGACCAATTTGAGGTCATTTATATATAAGAAGACATGAATGATCTACCATGGTTGTTCATTTAATTTGAGGTCATTTATATGAATAATCCACAAAGGATGTTTGATTAATCTGAGATTGTTTGTATGAATACTCTACCAAGGATGTTTAGCTATTTTGAGATCAATTTCATGATTAATCGACAGAAATGTTAGACTCGTCATAAATTATTTTGTAAATTAAATAAAAAAAAATTGATGGTGATAACCTATTATGGACAAAGCCGAATCAAAATCCATCATGGAATTTTGACCGATCTTAGGTCATCTGTATGAATAATTTGACAAAGTTGTTTGACAAATTTGAGGTCATTTGTATGAATAATTTACTAAGGATATTTAACCGTTCTGAGGTAATTTGTAAATAAGAAGGCATGAATGATCCACCAAATATGTTCGACTGATTTGAGGTCATTTATTTGAATAATCAACTATAAGTTGTTTGATCGATTTAGCATCATTTGTATGAATAATCCATCAAGAATGCTTGACCAATCTTAGGTCATTTGTAAATAAAAACGCATGAATGATCAACCAAGGATTTTAAACTGATTTGAAGTTGTTTGTATGAATAACCCACTATTGATGTTTGATCGATTTAAGGTCATTTATATGAATAATCCACCAATGGTGTTCAACCGATTTGAGGCCATTATATGAATAGTTCACTAAAGATGTTCGTCCACCAATATGTTCAACCGATTTAAGATCAAATGTATGAATAATCCACCAAAGATGTTTGACTAGTTTGAGGTCTGTATATAAAAAGCCAAGAATAAGGCACCAAGATGTTAGATTAGGTCTAAGCTGTTAGTTAAAGGTTCTCTTTGATCACCGTAACATATATTGGAAGATCTAATGAAATTCACCAAGAACTTTGACCTATCTTTTGTTGTTTAGTCAAAGCATGACAACTGTTTGACGGCCATAGCCTATTACGAAAGATGTTGATCAAATTCACCAAGAATTTTTTACTTATATTAGGTTGTTTAGCCAGAGTATAGTGATCGCTTGACGATTGTATCCTATTATAGAAGAGGTCGGATGAAATTTACCAAGAAGTTTTTACCTATATGAGGCTGTTTAGACGGATCGTAGCAATCACTCCATGACTGTAGTTTATTATGAACGAGTTTGAATCGAGTCCCCCCAATTAAGCCCAGAATTAGGCTGTAGAAAAGTTATGTGTTTATCAAAATGGATAATGGTTTGGGAAGTGATAAAGGTTTGGAAAGTGCTTCTCTTTTCTAATCTCAATGCTCGATGGTGTCATGTCAAACATTATTCCATTTGGAACAATACTAGCTCTACAACTTTTCTTTTGTGAATAAAGATGAATAAAGCTGCTGAATTTCTAATGAAGCCTAAATTGGATTAAATAATGATGGTTCTTCGACATCTCTTCACTTCAATCCTTAAGCGACTGGTAGATCATTACTTGATATATTGGGCTATATAACATTTCTCCTGCATATCTACTGCATTACGAAGTATGTAATAACTACAATCATTTATCTTGCCACATCGAGAAGCAACCATAAACCTTACGTGAAAGGATATGGCTCAACTCAGCTTTATACTTTAGTATATATGGAGGTTGATGTTGAGTTTTTGGATGAGTACGTTATTACTCATCATAGAATAACGTTGGAGGGCATTGCAGGATGAAGATAATATAATTATATATAGTTATTTATTGAAGAAAATTGACTAATCTAACTTGTTTGATTTATTGTTGTGCCCTTATTTCAACGTGAAAATCTTTTTTTTTTCCTTTTATATGATCTCTAAAACTTGTCAAAATTGGACTCTTCATCACTCAAATAGACTTTTACTAAGTAGATGACAGATTACCGAATACAAAATAATAAGATCAAAAGAAATACAAGGGGACAAGGATATCTGTTGAATATGATGAGTTAAGATGAGTAATGACGCCAAGTTACCATTCAATTTCAAAAATAATGATCACAACCAGCCTTTCATCTTAAATAAAGATGACTTTTTGGTTAGATAGGGTGAGCATTCAGATGTAATTTATTTAGAGTTCAATAATTTTGCAAAGAAGGTCCATTGGACTACTAGAGGGAGGCATAATATTAGGTATTATGAAATTAGGGCAAATCAATGCAGGAATCAACAAACACAAGAAAGAACACGCTTATTTAACAAGTTCGGCAATTTGCTTATGTCCTCGAGAGCAAGAGCGGCGGCTTTCTGATTTCAGGAAAAATAGTACATCCCTTTAGGGTTACAAATACAACATATATATAACCATAGTGTACAATTTGTAATTACAGAATTATCTTTGTACTGTACCGCAAGGGCATTGCCCCGCACCACCAACCCACTTAACGAAACTCCCCCGATTGGACAGATGCTGCAGCGGAATGGAGTGAGGGAATAGAGCGGGGCAAGCAAGCGAAACCTCACTCCGTTCCGCTGGCTCGCTTCGTTCCGCTCCAACATCTATCGTTTATCTGATATATGAGTCATACCTTACATTAGGTACAGAGTTCACATGCACGAGGACTTCTTGTATAACTTTATTGCACACCGTTTTACCCATATGTACAATTATGTACAATATTATTGTATGAAAAGTCTAATATATACGGATTCCGCACGTAACATTCTCTCCAGAGGTATTAAAACTTACTTTATCTTATTAACTCTTTTGCCCCGTCTGCATCTCTTTGATGAATCAGTGCCTCTTTGCCTCTTTTTCCCTTTGTGAGATTCCTTAATGCAAATTTTCAGCCATTCATTACTGAACTATTTTCGTTGTCTTTGTGGATCAACTACAGCCACTTTTAAGGATGCGCGTCATCCTTTGACATATTGGGACCGAGTCCAACCGCTCAATTGTCAGGGACTAATAATTTATTGGGATTAACCATTTGCCCTCTACTTCTTACCTTCAAGTACTAGGTTTTTCCAAGGAATGAAACCCTTCCTGGATTTCTCAATACTATTTATCTTCTGGTTAAATGAAAAGATAGATTAGGATTGCTTTTATATATTAGGGCTTTTGAATTGATGCTTGAGTAATATGCTAAATTTTAAGAGTGTGTTTGGGGTGGCGTTGTGGTGACGGTGCGGTGCCGCACATTAATTTTTTTGTTTGGCAAAATTGCGTTTTGTTTGTGTTCTCAATAAGCTGCAACTGAAAGCTGTGTTTTCTCACTAGACATAACTACCTGTTATAACTACTGGAAAGCTGCGATTTGAATATTTCAAAAAAGAAAATTTGCGATAGCCTCAATTTTTTGAACAATAACTTCTTCTTCATAGCTGCTTCTTCAAACAGATGCAACTATTTTTTCAAATAGATGTAGCAGCTCAAAACAGACCATAAACGAAGCAATCAAATGGCTTTAAGTGGGGTCAATCTATTTGGTTGAGGAAAAAAAAAGTTTTTTGTAAGCTATTATAAGTTGAGATCGATAATTATTTGGTTGTATGTTAGCATAAGCTCATTTCTTTTAACCCAATTGATTTTTGTCATATTGTATAAACAAAAGTTAATTTAATTACTTTTAGAGAATTAAGTTAAATTGATAAACTTGATAATTATTGTATTTGCTTTTTAATAAAAACATTTAATTTATTTATTGATGAAGATAGGAATTTTGTTATTTTGAAAATATATGATTATGAAAAAGTAGGTCTAGTTATTTTAATTTGAATAGTTTATGAAAAACAAAAGCTTTCTTGTCTTGTTTTTTTGGGGAATTTGCATAGACAACAATCAATTCTTATGCATTTATCTATCTCACACCAAAACTCGACTCCTTTTCACACTCCGCTACAGGTGAAATTTACATTTTCATTTATAGGTAGCGTGCTATCTCTATAAAAATTAAAGTTTAGGTGAGACAGGTAAATGTATAAGAATCAGACACTACATATGTACATTATTTTTAAATAATATTGTCGAAAAATTAGTTTTTTTATGATATTAAATTTAATTAATCATTGTGAGAGATTACCTTTTCATCTACTTGTTCACATTTGCTCCCCTAGTTTTGAAACTCTAATAAAGCTACTAGCATTGCCTCACATGGAGACAAGGAAGCGATGCAGCATGGATATGAGAGATGTCTATTTTGAAGGATATAAGATACAAAAATATTTTTTAATACAGCATACAAATTCATATACTTATACATCTTATGAATCTTTAAATAATATAATATAATTGCTTAATTTAAATAAACATGAAATAAATAAATAAATAATTAACACCATAAAGATTAAAAAAATATATTTAAGAATTAAAAATTAAATAAAAAATTATCATGTGATGGTAGAACGAAAACTATCAAGTACAATAAATAATAATAATCAATCAAATTCTAATAAAAAAAACATAAAAAAGATTTGATTATCAATACATTTAAGAGTATCATGTTAATAAATATGCATAAGTTACTTTAAGTGATATAAATCATAGAAATGTAGCATTTTATTATACTTTTTTTTTGCATCCTTTGCAAAATTCAAACTTAATTTTTTAGAATGGGTGTTGGACACAACACATCTAAATATGTATAGGTGTCGAAGTATCATAGATTTGTTGTGCTTTTAGGGTTTAATTTTCCTCTTCAGTGCCCACAATCAATGGCTAATCTTTCTACTTTGCTCTGTTTTGGAACACATCTAATTCTTATTTTATTTGGCCTCTAGTTCAGGTTTCATCTGGGTGAACCAGTCAGCAAATTGAGTTTCGATATCAATAGTGAATGTGGTTAAATGTCTACGAACCTTATGCTCTTGGGCGATAGAAGTGGATGCCTTGAATGCACTCGAGGAGGGATGAGTATTGTAGGCTTGCACCTGAGACCCTAATCCTTAGACCTGTCCCTTCTTGTTGCCTAGGTAGCTTCCCTCCACAGCTCATAGTCGGACAGATAACAACGTGTGATTGTAAGTCTGCCATGCTGCTAGGTTCGACTCTCCTTTAGCTTTTGGAATGTCTCCCGCAAAAAAAAAAAATTATTAAAGAAAGTTAGAGGTTAAATTATAAATTTTAATATATATTGTGACTTATATTGGTCTTCTGAGATTTGTTGTCTGCCAAGGCCTGGTCTGACTGTCGCTTATGGGTGCGTACGTGTAAGTTCGAAGTGGTGGGCTCTTGTCCCAACTTTATAGTTTTCAATACAATGAAATATTTATTATTTCTATTTAATTTATAATAGGATTTAATGTTTAAATTAATTCTTACCAGCCTCCTCTTATACTCGATATGTGAGAGCACCCCAACAATATGCTTGAAGGTCCCCATGCCTCCACAATTATAGGACTGGTTTTTTTTTTGCCTATTGACTCTTCCTCTGATATTCTTAAGAATCCTAGGCTTTGAGCATTGAGCTAAACACATGTTCATTGAGCCACAATGTGTGTTGATGTGACATCCGTACCGCCCCAAACATGCAACGAAGACGATCGTTTCCCTTGCACGCAAAATGCCTCTAAATGTGGGCCTCATGCTCAAGGCATTCTACAAAATAAAATTAAAAATGTTATATTAATAAATATATTTACATAACTTAAGATTATTGTGTTTGGTAGATACTTCATACTTCTTTTACCGTGTATCTCGAGTTGCTATTGAGATCTCATTCCACGACATGTATGGAGCATCGTACTTGCTCTCAATACTAATTTGAATAAAATTTGAAATAATATATAATTAGTTTTACATTAAGTTAAAAAAAAGTAAAGCATTAGCATCACTATATAAAAAAACTTACATCTATCGCACAGGCTCAAGTTGATAACTACTGCTCGTGTCGCCCGACACCTCTCACTCAACAATAGCGTCATGGCTCTCTGCCCAAGTAGATGGATTAGTAGATGAAATTGTAGTTGCAGCTGGTGTTGGTGTTACTATGGTAAGAGGAGTGTAGATATAAACCAGGGTCTATGGTGAAGTTAATGGCATCGGGGTAGAGGCCCGCAAAGATGCATCAACTGCAATGCTGGTTGTGGAGACTTAAGCCACCCCTTTTGCGAGGAGGGAGACCATCCCTACCTCCATAAGCCATTTACAATAAAGAAAGGAAAAGTAATTAGTGTACATAACTTTAAACAAAATTAAGATTATAATATTAAGTATAATCTATAAACTATTGAAATTGAAAACACAAAACCACCTAGTAAACAAATATTAAGACTATAAAGTACAATATACATACTAATGCTTTTAGCATCAAATTTTGCAAGAATATATGACTGTCATGACTTTTTATTTTAAATATTTTTCTTACTCCAACATCGACACAACAAACTTAAATTTGAAGCATATCCGCTAAGAAATTTTAATGATTGGTACCACAAATAAATTATTCTTTATTGTGCCAAAGTAAGATATTATTTTGCTTTATGCTTTATAAGCTTGCTAGTATTAGTTTCTTTGATGTCTAACTCCTATCATTTACAAATCTCCCTCAAATCTAGTCTAACATTCATGTTATCCTTAGTTCTATCCTTAACATCCTTTACAGTGTTGAAGATAGTTTTAAAGAAAGTTTTCTATATGTGCATGATATCAAAGTTTTTTCTGATCATATTATTATTCTAGTATCAAAGATTCCAAAAAAATGGAAATTTTTTCAATTTATGACTAACATCAAAGTCTGGTAGATGATGTGAAGAAATTTCAAGACAATCAATAATCTTTGGAATGTCACTAACAATTTAGAACAAAATCATCCCCAACCACAATTGGAGATGGCGAGGATTTCTCAACTTTATTTCTTGTGAATGCATTCTTCTTCACCTTAAATAACTGAAAGGTTGTTTAAATTTAAAAAAAACATCGATGACAATCAAACCATGAATTCTTTCTATCATATTGACGCATAATTACCTTGAATAAATTCATGCAATATGGAAAAATTAACTTTATAGAAGTGGTCCATCCAAATAATATTTCGTACAAAGAAAAATTACTTATTAGCCACATTAATGCTACTTTTATTAAAAAATATGTTTCATGGAAACTTCTTATGTCATAGCACCTGTATCACAAATAAACTGTAGGTCATTTATCAACAACTATAAATATACATAAATCATTCCTTTTGTGCTACTACAAACTGGAAGATCAGTGTTAGAAAGAAAATTGACATTGTCATGCACATTTTAAGTGGAAGATTAAATGTTATAATGATCACTAACAAATAAGAGTAGGGCACACTGATCTAATTATATGGTGCGAAGCCATCTGAGTATAAGCAAAACCTATTATTGTGTGCCTTCACTATAAATTTATGATATGTGTTATCAAAATGTTTTCGTGCTTCTTCATCTGTTAGATGACTCGTTGAATTGATTTCTCCTGATCTGCTATGATGACATGTCATATGTAGAGCAGTACACATAGAAGTAAATATTTTGTGAAAACATGGAATAAGTAATAGATAGAAAAGATGCTTATATGAAACCAAGTTCTGTCTCATACTTTTTTTTATTATGAGGTTTGAATATAGGAGAATGACAGAATCAATACAGAGTCTTTGTTTATTAAACGTATATAATAATATGCATCTGTTTATAACTACCCTTATTTAAGTAATCATATCAACATCTATATGTTGCTTCATCCAATAGGTCTTGGGCAATGGTGTTCATTCATTCAATTTAGTTTCATTTAAATGTTAGCTACACTAGTTAACTTCAATTCTAAAATCCAAAAATTTTAGCTGACCAAATAATTTTTTGAGCTAAACCAACATGAACCAAACCATTGTTTGCCAAATAAAATTTAGTTTTAGACAAACCAAAATTGCATGCACTTCTTCAATGAATTGAACAAGGTTAATTGTTCAATAGCCTGCCAAAGAAGAAAGACAAAAAATGAACTAGAAATCTTTTGAGGACAAAAAGAAATCAATTCATGCCAAACGGCTTTATTTCATTTAATTTCAGTCCAAATTCAATCCAAGCGTTGAATACTCTTCAATCATCATTCAAATTCACAATCATACACTTATTTTCAACCTAAAGTATGGTTAGCATAATGTAAACATCCCTCATGCCTACAAAAAAAAATCCTAAGCATTTAAATATAAAATACATCAATCATATCATGTATCAAAATCCTCAAACGAGGCTTCCTTCCCTGCCAGTATTTTGAGAACCATCCATTTCCCTTGCAATAATTCATTCTGTGTTAATTAATCAACACCCAAAAAGAATGACCAGCACAAATATATATGAAGTCTTAGCTCCGAAAAATCACATACGTCTTCCTCCCCTTAATCTTCTCAACAAAATCCTTCGTCCTCCTCAACGCAACTTCCAGCGTCTCCTTAGTCATATTTGCAAAACAAACCCTGAACCACCCCGGCTCTGCACAGTAACATGAACTCCCAGGCGACACATTAAGCTTCACTTCACTCAAAATCATCTTCCATAGCCTCAGCTCCCCCTCCATTGATTTCTCCTCGAGCATCTGCGTCAAATTCATCCAACAAAACAGCCCAGCATTCCCTTCCAAACACACTATCCCTGCATCCTTCAGTCCCTCAACAATGTAACCATGTCTTCTCCTCAATCTCTCCCTGTTTGTCTTAATATATTTTACTGTAAACTCCTCATCTGATAACATAGAAGCCAACATCTTCTGCGTCTGTGAAGAAACAAGGCTGAAACTTGACATTCTTCTAGCAGTGGTCACGACTCTATCATTGTAAGAGTAAATAGTCCCAACTCTGAAACCGGGCAAACCAAGGTCTTTGGATAAACTGTACACAATATGAACTCCATCACAGTTTTTGTGCTGGCGAGCTTCGACGACTTCGGCCACGCTTATGAATTCCGGCGAGGAGAAGACGGATCCGGAGTAGATTTCATCGGAGATTAAATGGATGTTTTTTTGTGATATGAAGTTGAGTATGTCTTCCAGGAGGGAGCGGGGCATGGTGGTGCCTAATGGGTTGGATGGGTTGGTGATGAGGAGAGCTTTGACACGAAGGTTGGACGCTTCGGCGATGGAGTAAGCAGATTGGAGGGAGGGGAGTGTGAGTTGGAAACCATTAGAGCTGTGGCAATGGACGGGGAAGATCTTGACTCCTGTTCTCCATTGGAGGTCTCGGTCGAACCTGTTGACATGATTTTGAAATATTTAGGTGCAGGTTTGAGTTATTAGGATCTTAAATTCCAATTTACTAAACTTTGAATGCATTTAAATGTCTAGCAACGAATTTACTAAACTCTGTACATCATGTATATCTTGCCTAAAGGGTTGGAGGAGTTTTTAATGCTATGTAGTCTTTGGTAATGTGATAGTTACCCAGGGTAGTATGGGGTGGGCACGAGGACGGCGTCGCCGGGGTCGGCTAAGATGAAGGTAAGGAGCTCGTTGGCGGCGGTGGCACCGGCGGTCAGAACCATTCGATCAGGGTTGAATTTGACCCGTTTGCCTCTTATTTGTTCCATGAAGCTTGCCATTGCCTGAGTATAGTTAAATTTGTGTTAGATTGGCGGTTTGAGTAAACTTGTTCTGTTTTTTTTGCATGTTTGATTATATGAAGAAGGCTGGATTGATACAAACTAATAGATTGATAAAAAATCTATGAGAAATTTCTCATAGTTCCATGCTATAAGAACATTTAAATTAGTAGAAGAAATTCAATTTTTTGAGTTTACAGGAAAATTTCGAGCATGTAAGCCTAAAAACTTCAGCTGATTTTTGTTTTAAAGTACTTTCACCTGATTTTTGACACATGCATGTGGTCAATTGCTTATAAGATAAGTTTCCTATGGATATTTTATGCAGAATCACTAACAAATTCTATTAGTTTAATACTCATATATTTTGATAAGAAAAATTTTTATTTGGCAGATACTCTTACAAATATGAATGTTTAGAAACAAAAAGCAGCACATAATTTTTTGAGATATTCCTCAGACAAAAATCACACATGAAAAATTATATGACTTTTATACCATGTTAAAAGTAAAAGAAGCATGATGAGAATATTATTTTGTAGGGTCACCTTTCTGAAACTTTGGAGGCCATGATAGTCCTGGAATAAGGCATTTTCTTTGAAACCAGAGATTCCAGAGCTCCAACTTGCTGTCTCAGGGTGCTGCTCAAGGTAATCCTCTAGCAAATCAAATGAGACCTGTCACCAAAAACAAAGCATTACATTTCAACAAAGCTTTGTTGATTATTTTAACATCTAATAACCATTCCTCTAACTTAGTTAAATTCAAAGAAAATTGTGTCAGAGTATTGTGATCAAATTTATATCTAATAGCTTTGTAACTACTTGATACATGATTTGCAAATATTGATATTTGATCAAATATTCTGGCTANGATCTAATGAAATTCACCAAGAACTTTGACCTATCTTTTGTTGTTTAGTCAAAGCATGACAACTGTTTGACGACCATAGCCTATTACGAAAGAAGTTCATTAAATTCACCAAGAATTTTTGACTTATCCTAGGTTGTTAAGTCAGAGTATAGTAATCGCTTGACGATTGTATCCTATTATAGAAGAGGTCAGATGAAATTTACCAAGAAGTTCTTACCTATCTGAGGCTGTTTAGACAGATCGTAGCAATCACTCGATGACTGTAGCTTATTATGAAAGAGATTGAATCGAGTCCCCCCAATTAAGCCCAAAATTAGGCTGTAGAAAAGTTTTGTGTTTATCAAAATGGATAATGGTTTGGGAAGTGATAAAGGTTTGGAAAGTGCTTCTCTTTTCTAATCTCTATGCTCGATGGTGTCATGTCAAACATTATTCCATTTGGAACAATACTAGCTCTACAACTTTTCTCATGTAAATGAAGATGATAATGTTGCTGAATTTCTAATGATGATGGTTCTTCTACATCTCTTTCAATCCTTAAGCGACTGGTAGATCATTATTTGATATATTGGGCTGTAGACCATTATTCTATTGATATTATAGCTGCAGAATCCTAACAGTACTGATAATATTATTTGGAAGTATAACATATCTCCTGCATATCTCCTGCATTACGAAGTATGTTATAACTACAATCATTTATCTTGCAACATCAAGAACCAACCATAAACCTTACGTGAAAGGATATGGCTCAACTCAGCTGTATACTTTAGTATATATGGAGGTTGATGTTGAGTTTTTGGACGAGTACGTTATTACTCATCATAAAATAACGTTGGAAGGCATTGTCAGGATGAAGATAATATAATTATATATAGTTATTTATTTAAGAAAATTGACCAATCTAACTTGTTTAAGAAAATTGACTAATCTAAAACTTATCAAAATTGGACTCTTCATCACTCAAATAGACTTTTACCAAGTAGAAGACAAATTACCAAATACAAAATAGTAAGATCAAAAGAAATACAAGGGGACAAGGATATCTGTTGAATATGATGAGTTAAGATGAGTAATGACGCCAAGTTATCATTCAATTTCAAAAATAATGATCAAAACCAGCCTTTCATCTTAAATTAAGATGACTTTTTTGTTAGATAGGATGAGCATTCAGATGTAATTTATTTAGAGTGTTCAATAATTTTGATTTCTAGGGCGCAAAGAAGATTCATTGGACTACTAGGGGGAGGCATCATATTAGGTGTTAAGAAATTAAGGCAAATCAACGCAGGAATCGATAAACACAAGAAAGAACACGCTGATTTAACGAGTTCGGCAATTTGCTTACGTCCTCGGGAACAAGAGCGGTGGTTTTCTGATTTTACAAAAAATAGTACATCCCCTTAGAGTTACAAATACAACATATATATAACTCTAGTGTACAATATGTAATTACAGAATTATCTTTGTATTGTATCGCAGGGGCATTGCCCTGCACCACTAACCCACTTAACGAAACTCCCCTGATTGGACAAATGCTGAAGCGGAACGAAGTGAGGGGGTAGAGCCGAGCAAGCAAGCGAAACCTCACTCCGCTCTGCTAGCTCGCTTCGTTCTGCTCCAACTATTTTCGTCTTATCTTACTTATCTTGGTAAATTTCTTATAAAACTTACTTATCTTATTAACTCTTTTGCCCCGTCTGCATCTCTTTGTTGATGAATCAGTGCCGCTTTGCCTCTTTTTCCCTTTGTGAGATTCCTTAATGCAAATTTTCAGCCATTCATTAGTGAACTATTTTCGTTGTCTTTGTGGATCAACTACAGCCACTTTTAAAGATGTGCGTCATCTTTTGACTTGTTGGGACCGGTCAATTGTCATGGACTAGTAATTTATTGGGATTAAGCATTTGCCCTCTACTTCTTACCTTCAAGTACTAGGTTTTTCCAAGGAATGAAGCCCTTCCTGGATTTCCCAAAGCTATTTATCTTCTGGTTAAATGAAAAGATAGATTAGGATTACTTTTATATATTAGGGCTTTTGAATTGATGCTTGAGTAATATGCTAAATTTTAAGAGTGCGTTTGGGATGACATTGTGGTGACGGTGCGGTGCCCCACATCAATTTTTCTGTTTGGCAAAATTGCGTTTTGGCTGTTTAGAAAAATTGTGTTTTGTCTGTGCTCTCAATAAGCTGCAACAGAAAGCTGCATTTTCTCACCAGACATAACTACCTGTTATAACTGCTGGAAAGCTACGTTTTGACTTTTTCAAAAAAAAAAAATTTATAATAGTCTCATTTTTTTGAATAATAGCTTCTTCTTCAAACAGATGCAACTATTTTTCAAATAGATGCAGCAGCTCCAAACAGAACCTAAACGAAGCAATTAAATGGCTCTAAGTGGGGTCAATCTATTTGGTTGAGGAAAAAAACAGNCCTTATTTGATATATGAGTCATACCTTACATTAGGTACAGAGTTCACATGCACGAGGACTTCTTGTATAACTGTATTGCACACCGTTTTACTGATATGTACAATTATCTACAATATTATTGTATGAAAAGTCTAATATATACGGATTCCGCACGTAACATTCTCTCCAGAAATACAAAAACTTACTTATCTTATTAACTCTTTTGCCCCGTCTGCATCTCTTTCTTGATGAATCAGTGCCGCTTTGCCTCTTTTTCCCTTTGTGAGATTCCTTAATGCAAATTTTCAGCCATTCATTTGTGAACTATTTTCGTTGCCTTTGTGTATCAACTACAGCCACTTTTAAGGATGTGCGTCATCTTCTGACTTCTTGGGACTGACTCTAACCGCTCAATTGTCATGGACTAATAATTTATTGGGATTAAGCATTTGCCCTCTACTTTTTACCTTCAAGTACTAGGTTTTTCCAAGGAATGAAACCCTTCCTGGATTTCCCAATGCTATTTATCTTCTGGTTAAATGAAAAGATAGATTAGGATTGCTTTTATATATTAGGGCTTTTGAATTGATGCTTGAGTAATATGCTAAATTTTAACAGTGTGTTTGGGATGGCGTTGTGGCGACGGTGCGGTGTCGCAAATCAATTTTTTTGTTGGGCAAAATTGCATTTTGTCTCTGTTCTCAATAAGCTGCAACTGAAAGCTGCATTTTCTCACCAGACATAACTACCTGTTATAACTGCTGGAAAGCTGCGATTTGAATTTTTAAAAAAAGAAAATTTGTAATAGCCTCATTTTTTTGAACAATAACTTCTTCTTCACAGCTGCTTCTTCAAACAGATGCAGCTATTTTTTTCAAATAGATGCAACAGGTCCAAACAGATCCTAAACGAAGCAATCAAATGGCTTTAAGTGGGGTCAATCTATTTGGTTGAGGAAAAAACAAGTTTTTGTAAGCTATTATAAGTTGAGATCGATAATTATTTGGTTGTATGTTCGCATAAGCTCATTTCTTTTAACCCAATTGGTTTTTGTCATATTGTATAACACAAGNGTTTTTGTAAGCTATTATAAGTTGAGATCGATAATTATTTGGTTGTATGTTAGCATAAGCTCATTTCTTTTAGCCCAATTGATTTTTGTCATATTGTATAAACAAAAATTAATTTAATTACTTTTAGAGAATTAAGTTAAATTGATAAACTCGATAATGATTATATTTGCTTTTAAATAAAAACATTTAATTTATTTATTGATGAAGATAGGAATTTTGTTATTTTGAAAATATATGATTATGAAAAAGTAGCTCTAATTATTTTCATTTGAATAGTTTATGAAAAGCAAAAGCTTTCTTGTCTTGTTTTTTTTGGGGAATCTGCATAGACAACAACCAATTCTTATGCATTTACCTATCTCACACCAAAACCCGACTCGTTTTCAACACTCCGCTACAGTCAAATTCACATTTTCATACATAGGTAGGGCGCTAGATTTATAAAAATTAAAGTTTAGGTGAGATAGGTGAATGTATAAGAATCAGACACTACGTATGCACATTCTTTTTAAATAATATTGTCGAAAAATAAGTTTTTTATGATATTAAATTTATAGTTAATAAAATTAAGTTTAGGAACCTTTTGATCTATTTAAATATGATTTTAATTAATCATTGTGAGAGATTACTTTATTCATCTAATTGTGCCCCTAGTTTTGTAACTCTAATAAAGCTACTAGTATTGCCTCACATGGAGACAAGGAAACGATACAACATGGATATGAGAGATGTCTATTTTGAAGGATATAAGATACAAAAATATATTTTAATACATCATACAAATTCATATACTCAATACATCTTATGAATTTTTAAATAATATAATATAATTGCTTAATTTAAATAAACATGAAATAAATCAAAAAAAAAAAATCAACACCATAAAGATTAAAAGATGATATTTAAGAATTAAAAATTAAATAAAAAATTATCATGTGATAGTAGAAAGAAATAATAATACAAATTACGAAAACTATCAAGTACAATAAAAAATAATAATCAATCAAATTCTAATAAAAAAAAAACATAAAAAAGATTTGATTATCAATACATTTTAGTCTATCATGCTAATAAATATGCATAAGTTACTTGAAGCAATATAAATCATAGAAATGTAGCATTTTATTATACTTTTTTTTGCATCCTTTGCAAAATTCAAACTTAATTTTTTAGAATGGGTGTTGGACACAACACATCTAAATATGTATAGGTGTTGAAGTATCATAGATTTGTTGTGCTTTTAGGGTTTAGGGTTTAATTTTCCTCTTCATTGCCCTCATTATAATCTTACTCAAAATCCTCCACAATCAATGGCTAATTTCTCTACTCTGCTCTATTTTGGAACGCATCTAATTCTTATTTTATTTGGCCTCTAGTTCAGGTTTCATCTGAGTGAACCAGCCAGCAAATTGAGTCTCGATATCGATAGTGAATGTGGTAAAATGTCTACGAACCTTATCCTCTTGAGCGGTAGAAGTGGATGCCTTGAATGCACTCGAGGAGGGATGAGTATTGTAGGCTTGCACCTGAGACCCTAATCCTTAGACCTGTCCCTTCTTGTTTCCTAGGTAGCTTCCCTCCACAACTCATAGTCGGACAGATAACAACCTGTGATTGTAAGTCTGCCATGCTGCTAGGTTCGACTATCCTTTAGCTTTTGGAATGTCTCCCGCAAAAAAAAAAAAATTATTAAAGAAAGTTAAAGGTTAAATTATAAATTTTAGTATCTATTGTGACTTATATTGGTCTTCTGAGATTTGTTGTTTACCAAGGCCTAGTTTGACTGTCGCTTATGGGTGCGTACGTGTAAGTCCGAAGTGGTGGGCTCTTGTCCCAACTTTATAGTTTTCAATACAATGAAATATTTATTATTTCTATTTAATTTATAATAGGATTTAATGTTTAAATTAATTCTTACCTGCCTCCTCTTATACTCGATATGTGAGAGCACCCCAACAATATGCTTGAAGGTCCCCATGCCTCCACAATTATAGAACTGGTTTTTTTTGCCATTTGACTCTTCCTCTGATATTCTTTAGAATTCTAGGCTCTAAGCATTGAGCTAAACACAACTCCATCGAGCCACAATGTGTGTTGATGTGACTTCCGTACCTCCCAGCAATGAAGATGATTGTTTCTCTTGCACACAAAATGCCTCTAAATGCGGGCCTCATGCTCAAGGCATTCTACAAAATAAAATTAAAAATGTTATATTAATAAATATATTTACATAACTTAAGATTATTGTGTTCGATAGATACTTCATACTTCTTTTACCGCATATCTCGAGTTGCTATTGGGATCTCCTTCCATGACATGTATGGAGCATCGTACTTGCTCTGAATAATATCTCGAATAAAATTTGAAATAATATATAATCAGTTTTACATTAAGTTAAAAAAAAAGTAAAGCACTAGCATCACTAATAAAAAAACTTACATCTATTGCACAGGCTCAAGTTGATAACTACTGCTCGTGTCGCCCGACACCTCTCACTCAAAAGTAGCGGCACGGCTCTCTGCCCAAGTAGATGGATTAGTAGATGAAATTGTAGTTGCACCTGGTGTTGGTGTTACTATGGTAGGAGTGTAGATATAAACCAGGGTCTATGGTGAATTTAATGGCATCGGGGTAGAGGCTCGCAAAGATGCATCAACTGCAATGCTGGTTGTGGAGACTTAAACCACCCCTTCTGTGAGGAGGGAGACCATCCCTACCTCCATAAGTCATCTACAATATAGAAAGGAAAAGTAATCAGTGTACATAACTTTAAACTAAAGTAAGATTATAATATTAAGTGTAATCTATAAACTAATGAAATTGAAAACACAAAACCACATAGTAAACAAATATTAAAACTATAAAGTGCAATATACAAATTAATGTTTTTAGCATCAAATTTTGTAAGAATATATGACTGTCATGGCTTTTTATTTTAAATATTTTTCTTACTCCAACATCGACACAACAAACTTAAATTTGAAGCATATCCGCTAAGAAATTTTAATGATTGGTACCACAAATAAATTATTCTTTATTGTGCCAAAGTAAGATATTATTTTGCTTTATGCTTTATAAGCTTGCTAGTATTAGTTTCTTTGATCTCTAACTCCCATCATTTACAAATTTCCCTCAAATCTAGTCTAACATTCATGTTATCCTTAGTTCTATCCTTAACATCATTCACAGTGTTGAAGATAGTTTTAAAGAAAGTTTTCTCTATGTGCATGATATCAGAAATTTTTCTAATCATATTATTATTCTAGTATGAAAGATCCTAAAAAATAGACATTTTTTCAATTTATGACTAACACCAAAGTCTGGTAGATGATGTGAAGAAATTTCAAGACAATTAGTAATCTTTTGAATGCCACTAACAATTTAGAACAAAATCATCCCCAACCACAATTGGAGAAGGTGAGGATTTCTCAACTTCATTTCTCCTTAATGCATTCTTCTTCACCTTAAACAACTGAAAGGCTGTTTAAATTTAAAAAAAATCATCGATGACAATCAAACCATGAATTCTTTCTATCATATTAACGCATAATTATCTTGAATAAATTCATGCAATATGGAAAAACTAACTTTATAGAAGTGGTCCATCCAAATAATATTTAGTACAAAGAAAAATTACTTATTAGCCACATTAATGCTACTTTTATTAAAAAATATGTTTCATGGAAATTTCATATGTCATAGTACCTGTATCACAAATAATTTGTAGGTCATTTTGCAACAACTATAAATATACATAAATCATTCCTTTTGTGCTACTAGAAACTAGAAGATCAGTGTTAGAAAGAAGATTGACATTGTCATGCACATTTTAAGTGGAAGATTATATGTTATAATTATCACTAACAAATAAGAGTAGGGCACGCTGATCTAATTATATGGCGCGAAGCCATCTGAGTATAAGCAAAACCTAACATTGTGTGCCTTCACTACAAATTTATGACATGTGCTATCAAAATGTTTTCGTGCTTCTTCATCTGTTGGATGACTCGTTGAATTGATTTCTCTTGATCTGCTATGATGACATGTCATATGTGGAACAGTACACATAAAAGTAAATAGTTTGTGAAGACATGGAATAAGTAATAGATAGAAAAGATGCTTATATGAAACCAAGTTCTGTCTCATACTTTTTTTATTATGAGGTTTGAATATAGGAGAATGACAGAATCGATACAGAGTCTTTGTTTATTAAACTTATAGAATAATATGCATATGTTTATAACTACCCTTATTTAAGTAATCATATCAACATCTATATGTTGCTTCATCCAATAGGTCTTGGGCAAAGGTGTTCATTCATTCAATTTAGTTTCATTTAAATGCTAGCTACACTAGTTAACTTCAATTCTAAAATCCAAAAATTTTAGCTGACCAAACTATTTTTTGAGCTAAACCAACATGAATCAAACCATTGTTTGCCAAATAAAATTTAGTTGTAGACAAACCAAAATTATTTGCACTTCTTCAATGAATTGAACAAGGTTAATTGTTCAATAGCTTGCCAAAGAAGAAAGACAAAAAAAAAAATGAACTAATAATCTTTTGAGGACAAAAAGAAATCAATTCATGCTAAACAGCTTTATTTCATTTAATTTCAGTCCAAATTCAATCCAAGCGTTGAATACTCTTCAATCATCATTCAAATTCACAATCATACAC
>JXCR01096896.1:26863-56307 GCA_002079205.1 Phalaenopsis hybrid cultivar | reverse complement strand
TGGAGGAGTTTTTAATGCTATGTAGTCTTTGGTAATGTGATAGTTACCCAGGGTAGTATGGGGTGGGCACGAGGACGGCGTCGCCGGGGTCAGCTAAGATGAAGGTAAGGAGCTCGTTGGCGGCGGTGGCGCCGGCGGTCAGAACCATTCGATCAGGGTTGAATCTGACACGTTTGCCTCTTATTTGTTCCATGAAGCTTGCCATTGCCTGAGTATAGTTAAATTTGTGTCAGATTGGCGGGTTGAGTAAAATTGTTCTGTTTTTTTTGCTTGTTTGATTATATGAAGAAGGCTGGATTGATACAAACTAATAGATTGATAAAAAATCTATGAGAAATTTCTCATAGTTCCATGCTATAAGAAAATTTAAATTAGTAGAAGAGATTCAATTTTTTGAGTTTACAGGAATATTGGAGCATGTAAGCCTAAAAACTTCAGCTGATTTTTGTTTTAAAGTAATTTCACCTGATTTTTGACACATGCATCTGGTCAATTGCTTATAAGACAAGTTTCCTATAGATTTGTTATGCAGAATCACTAACAAATTCTATTAGTTTAATACTCTTATATTTTGATAAGAAAATTTTTTATTTGGCAGATACTCTTACAAATATGAATGCTTAGAAACAAAAAGCAGCACATAATTTTTTTAGATATTCCTTTATATGACTTTTATACCACGTTAAAAGGAAAAGAAGCATGATGAAAATATGATTTTGTAGGGTCACCTTTCTGAAACTTTGGAGGCCATGATAGTCCTGGAATAAGGCATTTTCTTTGAAACCAGAGATTCCAGAGCTCCAACTTGCTGTCTCAGGGTGCTGCTCAAGGTAATCCTCTAGCAAATCAAATGAGACCTGTCACCAAAAACAAAGCATTACATTTCAACAAAGCTTTGTTGATTATTTTAACATCTAAAAACCATTCCTCTAACTTAGTTAAATTCAAAGAAAATTATGCCAGAGTATTGTGATCAAATTTATATCTAATAGCTTTGTAACTACTTGATAAAATTTATTTTTGATCAAATATTCTGGCTATATATATATATAGATTTGCAAATATAGATATCTTTAAATCTTCCATTCTGTAACCTGATTTTCAGCCAATCCCATCTGAATGACTCCTGTGGGATTTGCAACAGGATCATAAGGATCTTCGTCATAAGCTTTCCAGCCAGCAAAGTATGGGGAATCCTCTCCATGGGCCTTTGAGACTGCAATCTTTGATAATGGAGCTCCGAGCCCTATTCCTCTTGCCATCTAAATAGAATTCTTTTGTCCCTCTCCCTCTCCCTCCCTCTCCCTCTCTTTCTCCCTCTCACACACACACAGAAACACACCTTTGAATTAAATTATAAGATGATTTGAAGAGACAAAAGCTCAAAAGCAAGTGATTTGCTGAGTTGGTTCTTAGACTTCCTTTATTTATAGGGCCCAATCCGTGAGGTCACAACTTTTGGATGGAAATTATATAAAAATGGAAGAAAGCTAATGATTGTCTCTGGGTTTGGTCTCTGGGTTTGAGCAGAATCAAGCTCCCGCTTTTAAAAGCAGTTTTATCAATGAAGACAGCTGTTAACACATTTGTCATACGTTGGCCGGTTCCCCTGAGCCCCATCTCTGTTAGGCCAACACTAATCCAACTTATTTAATTTAATCAGCTTTCCATGTAATTATTTGAAAATTTAAAATAATCCCTTATTTTAGCCAAACACTTGCTAGGATTACTCAGCCTATATGTAGGCTATCAAGCGTACAGCGAGAGACAGGTTTTTGTTTCGTTGCAGAGCTTTTAAAGGCAAAGAGATCTCAAGAGGTCATAGGAGATCATATGTGAAGAATAATTGGAACTTGGTTGGTGAGGAGATTTTAAACGAGCATGCGCACAAATTTTTACTAGGTCAATTTTACATTATTCTGCATTATTTTTATCGTTATATTAGCATAAATAAATAAAAAAATAATCAATTTATGTTCAGAAATTAGGGCGAAGAAAACCAAGAATCGACACAAATCCAAAAGAACACACAGAGATTTAACGAGGTTCGGCAAAGATGTCTACGTCATCGGGAGCAGAGCGGTGACTTTCTTTCAATTCTAGAAAAGAATACAAGCTACAGAATAAATCCTACGATTACATACAAACTTATTTATAACCCTAGAAAACTCTGAAGTATAATATATATTTACCAAATTATCTCTATACCGCACCCCCAACTCACGTAAGGAAACTCCCCCAATTTGGACAGATTATTCCGCTCCGCTTCGTTCCAGCATCTGTCCCTTAAATGGTATATGAGCCATGNTCCGAGCCCTATTCCTCTTGCCATCTAAATAGAATTCTTTTGTCCCTCTCCCTCTCCCTCCCTCTCCCTCTCCCTCTCCCTCTCACACAAACACAGAAACACACACCTTTGAATTAACTTATAAGAGGATTTGAAGAGACAAAAGCTCAAAAGCAAGTGATTTGCTGAGTTGGTTCTTAGACTTCCTGNTCCGAGCCCTATTCCTCTTGCCATCTAAATAGAATTCTTTTGTCCCTCTCCCTCTCCCTCCCTCTCCCTCTCTTTCTCCCTCTCACACACACACAGAAACACACCTTTGAATTAAATTATAAGATGATTTGAAGAGACAAAAGCTCAAAAGCAAGTGATTTGCTGAGTTGGTTCTTAGACTTCCTTTATTTATAGGGCCCAATCCGTGAGGTCACAACTTTTGGATGGAAATTATATAAAAATGGAAGAAAGCTAATGATTGTCNTTAAATAAGTTTGGGAAGCTGAATTTGATCTAAACTATCTTATTTGCTTGCTGCCCCACACTGAAGGGCTGCCACATTTTCTTCATCTTCTTGGCATTTTGCTCTATTTTTTTGAACATTTGATTCTGTTTATCCCTTATATGTTGGTTCTATGTTTCTTCTTCTCTTGCTTTTACCTGGTTTGGTTTTCTCTTCATTAAACAGATATGACCTAATCCTTCCCTCAGTTTGTTGNCACAGATTCACTGCCCACAGCATAAGAAAAAAAATGTGCTTCCTGAGTAATTAAACTTGAGGAAAGCAATGACAATTTTCAAATATTTTAGACTTATATCTTATTTAAATAAGTTTGGGAAACTGAATTTGATCCAAACTATCTTATTTGCTTGCTGCCCCACACTGAAGGGCAGTCATATTTTCTTCATCTTCTTGGCATTTTGCTCTATTTTTTTGAACATTTGATTCTGTTTATCGCTTATATGTTGGTTCTATGTTTCTTCTTCTCTTGCTTTTACCTGGTTTGGGTTTCTCTTCATTAAACAGATATTACCAAATCCTTCCCTGAGTTTGTTTCTCCCTGCTTCTTCTTTGACCTTTTACAACTTGTAATTTTTTGGCTGATTTTCACCACTTCAAACTAGTCTTTTCAACTTTAACCAATTGGCAGAGCGTGATTCTCATTTCCAGAAAAAAAAAAAGGAATTAATTAAGTACCTGAGGCTTAAGTATCTTATATTCTATTTGTCCTTATTTATATGTAAATCCATTCATAACTTTTCATGATATTTATTAGTTTCGAGCTACGTAAGTCAGTGCTTGATTGTTGTTGACATCATTTTTATTTTTAATTTCTAAAATTTTAAATGTCAACTTCTCGTTGCTCCTGCTGAAAGATTAGAACTTGCAACAAGCATTTATAATTTTGCAGGAAATTTAAATAAATTGCAAATATAAATAAAGGTGTAGCTACCAAACCCTAAGACAATACTTGGTGAGTCCATAAAGGTTTTAATGGACGGCCTTCTGAAAAAAGTATAATAAGTTCAATTATCCTTCAAAACATCCAAAAGGTTATAAAAGCGTCTGAGGGATAATCCCTGATGAATTTTAAATTATTTTTGAAGTATTTCGAGTTTGTTTGAACTTATTATATTGTTCAACTGATCATTTCAAATTTTAGATTCAGCTGCAATGAGTTGCTACACCTTATGCTCAGTGAACCTGATATTTTAATTATTCTAAGAATGAGGTACTCAATTAATCAGTTGATTTTTACTTAAAAGTTATGTAAGTGGATGTCTCTAAGGTAAGCTTAAGTCATTAAAGATTTTGTACCCACCACTAAATTTGGGCTTTATAGTATTTAAAGGTGTTAATTATCAATCATCTTATCTTTTCTAAACCTCATTAAATAAGTTTAAATTAAGCCTAGCTCACTACGAAGTCCTTACTAATTTTCATGGGTGAATTAAAATTTTAAGTCAAGTCATATGAGTTCTTATCAAAAGATCATATGATCACCAATTGTGGGCTTAAAATAAGTGAATTATCATCTTCCTATCCTAAGCCCATCACCTTAGAATTATCCAATTTTAATTAACTTCTAAATTCTGATAATTTAAGAAATTACAATTTTACCTTGATCATGAAAAGTTGACAAATTGATTTCTACCTTTTATCCTATTATGTTTCAAGCATCCAAAAGAATTCATTAAGATCAAAATTATCCATTTTTCCTTTGGTTGATCCTAAATTTTGATTAAGACACCAAAAAGCTAAAATAATCATTTTGCCACATTGGTCCATAACTTATTAAGTATAATTCAAATGACTTTGAAATTTTTAGAGTACCCCATTCATGGGTCAATTAGAATATCAGAGGAGAAAATGTGGTTTTTCAAAATTTAATTAAGTTTAAATAAATATTTTAATTTAGAAAATATGAGGTTTTTCAAAATTTAATTTAATTTAAATAATTATTTTAGATTAGAAAATATGATTTTCAATTTTGATTTATTTAACTAATAAAAATAAAGTTTTTGGTCATGGGAAAATTATTAGAGGTTNTAATCTAATGAGTCCCAAGTGATAAGGAAGTAATTAAGAACATTTTGAACCATTCTTTTATTTTTGAAATTATTAATTATTTTTATTTATTTGAATTCAAAAATAGGCTTGAAAATAAAATAGAAAATATGTTTTAATTAGAAAAATTACCTTTTATATTTTTAAGAAATCTCTCTGAGTCCAGAAAACTTAGAGAAACAAACTTTTTATTTTTGTGATTTTTAATTTATTTATTATAATTATTTTAATGAAAAATTAGAGAAAAATGTATTTTTAGCCTTTAAAAATTCATATTTAACTTATAAATATTAGGAAAAATATTCTAATGAGTCCCAAGTGATAAGAAAGTAATTAAGAACATTTTGAACCATTCTTTTATTTTTGAAATTTTTAATTATTTTTATTTATTTTAATTCAAAAATAGACTTGAAAATAAAATAGAAATATGTTTTAATTATGAAAATTACTTTTTATATTTTTAATAAATCTCTCTAAGTCTAGAAAACTTAGACAAACAAACTTTTCATTTTTGTGATTTTTAATTTATTTGTTATAATTATTTTAATGGAAAATTAGAGAAAAATGTATTTTTAGCCTTTAAAAATTCATATTTAATTTATAAATATTAGGAAAAATATTTTTATGAGTCTCAAGTGATAAGGAAGTAATTAAGAACATTTTGAACAATTCTTTTAATTTTGAAATTTTTATTTATTTTTAATTCAAATATAGGCTTGAAAATATTGTATTTATTTAAAAATAACTTTTGATTTTGCATAAGTGCTCCTGATTACAAGGGACTCAGAAAACTACTTTTCATAATTTTATTATTTATATTTAATTTATTATAATTATTTTAATGCTAAAAATAACTTTTTTTTTGAAAAATCAATTTTAGTTATAAAAATTAATCAAATAACTTTCAAATTTTTACAATTATTTAAAATAAGTATTATTTACAGTGTGGAATCTTTTTTGAAAATTTTTAAAATATATTAAATTTATTTTAATTTTTATGAATTTTTAGGATTTAATTAACTATAGTTATTTATACAAATGTTAAAATTTAACTTGTATTTTTCTCGAATTCCTCTGACCACAAGGAACCTTCCAAAATAAATCCCATAATTTTTTGATTTATAATTTAATTTATATATTTATTTTAAGCAAAATAACCATCCAAACTTAGAAATTAGGTTTACATGTGTAGAGTTACTTTCAGACTTTGTAAAAATCCTAAACATCTCCAGTGTAATGGTGAATAAACCCCTAAAATCCTAAGTCATGATGATTATTATATACTTAATTACAAATAAAACATTACATAGACTATTTAATTAATTAAAAATCAGTGACACACTAAATAATTTTTATTTTTATTCCACATTAATCTCATCTATTCACTGAGCAACATGATATTTTTATTTTATTTTTATAAATTTTCTACACCAAGATATGTATTTTTGAAGCTCTGAAATTTAAATGAATAAAAAATCATTAATGTCTATTTAACCAAGTCAGGAGCCACGCAATCCTACGGTGCTATGAACTTTCCACACGGTGCTCCTCCATTCAACGCGGTCATCTGACTCGGCCGCGGTTATCATCTCTTCGTATCGTTCGACACAATCACAGCCGTCCAACTGATACACATGCGATCCAACGTCTCTCTGCCATCGTCCCTGATTAACATAACCCGAGAACAGTTCGACTTATAGACCCAAGATCTCGCTCGATACTCAACCAAATCAAGTGCGATTTGTTCCTGCACCATCATCTACTCGAGGCGAACACTTCCATACATTTACAATGCTATGAAATACAAGTTTCTTTCACAATTGGTGAAACCAAGCTCAAAACTAGGGTTAGTGAGTTATTCCTTCACCCAAGAGGTGAGGCCAAAATTGGGTTCTTGTGGAAGCTTTAGTGGAGTCTCGAGAACCTTCTGGATGTTTCACCTTGCTCTATTATGAGGTCCAAGTAGGAGTTCAAACAACAGGTGGTGCGACCTTGATCAAACTGTGGGTTGGAGGGCTCAAAGTGATGGCGTTTGAGTGGGGAACTTCTTCTTAAGCTCAGGTGAAGCTTAAGAGCACTTCAGTTTGGAGTTTAGTGGCGTTTTGTGAAGGGACTGAAAAAGGCCCTGGATTTCAAGTGAGAAATTGGACTTTGATAGTGCAAATAGAGGGCTGATGGCTGTGGGATTGAGCTAGGAAAGCTTGAAGAGGCTCTGGAATGATTTGGCAGAGTTTTCCCAAGGAATTGGATGGCCTCCTTTTCTTGTCCATGGAAGGTGGGGTTTAAATAGAGGAGGAAAGAGAGGCCACCTTGGCTAGCCAGTGGGTGCAAAGAGTTGCTTAGTTGGAGGTTGGAGTGGCACCAATGACCAATGGGGATGAGCCAACTCAGGGAATTCAAATTTTGAGTTTTGGCCTGGGGGTGCCTCTCGGTTTTGGTGTTTTCCGGCTAGTAGGTCGGTCGGCAAGGTTAGGGCAAGTGGTCAGGTGAGCCAGTGGAAGGGTTAATAATGATTAACTCTGAATGGTTAAGGCTTGATAGTAAATATCTTTGGGTTTAGCCAAATATGGGAAGCGATCCCCAAAATCAACGAACCTTTGGTCCATGACTCATGCAAGGTGGGCTAGGTTGGTCTCTAGGGTCCAAATGTTGGTTGTGGTGGCTATGGTTTGATCAATTTGGCTATGTTTGGTTACATGGATGGCTTGGGTTAAAAATCATGTCATGAGCTTGGATTTGAGTTTGGATTTGGCTAGACTTTGAATTTGGCTCAATTGATTGATCAAATTGGCTTGGATAGTTGTCATGAGAAGTTTTGAAAAGGAATTAAGTGATTTTGAATTGATTTTGAAGGTCAATTTGGGGGAATTTGAGCTTTTGGTTAATCTTGGGCATTTGGGCTAGACTTGGGCTTGAATTGGGCTAGGTTTGGATATGATTCAATTGATGGTTCAATTTGATCTAAAAGATTGTCATGAAGAATTTTGGATATCGATTGGGTGGAAATTTTGGAGTTATGGGGTTCAATTTGGGAGATTTGGGCTTTTGGTCAATATTGGGGGTTTTGGCTTAAGTTATATTTTGGTGTACTTTCAGTTCAAATTTGGGTCAATTGATTTTTTAAACTAACTTGGGGAAGTGTCATGAAGAGATTGGAATTCAAGTTTGGGGAAATTGATTTGATCATAGAGTTTAATTTGGGGAATTTAAGGATATGGCTAAAATTAGGGATTCTGGATTGAAATTGAAATTGGTTTTGAATTTGGGTTTAGATGTGGTTTCAATTGGGATTGGAGATGATGAATTTTTGTTTGGAAGTGAAATTGGGGGAGTCTCAATCAATTTTGTGAAAATTGGGAGTGAATTGGAGAATTTGGGCCCTTAAGGGCAATTTGGGGATTTTGGTTAAAATGGGTCAATTTGGTCAAATTGGGCTCAATTGAGTGTTTCAAATTGATTTAGGGAATATTTGGAGTGATTTTGGAGATTTTGGGAATTTTTGGAATTTTGGGATTTTTGAGGCATGAAGAACATTTTGGTAATTTGGGGGAAGTTTGGGGCCAATGAGGGTCAAAATTGGAATTTGGCTAAAATTGGGATTCATTGAGGATGTTAATCATGAGGTAACCCTATTTGAGCCATGAGACCAAGGGAATTCCCATTTTNTTGGCTAAAATTGGGATTGATTGAGGATGTTAATCATGAGGTCACCCTATTTGAGCCATGAGACCAAGGGAATTCCCATTTTGGATCCTCTATGTGCTAGTCTTAACTAAACCCTAGCCTAGGGCTAAGGGCTTGGGGGACCATCCACATGAGTTTCCAATAGAGTAGTGGATCAACTAAGCATATTTGTCTAAGGATGAGGTTGTGAGTGTTAGAGCTAGTGTGTGTGTACAAGACTGACCAAGACCACGCCACCAAGGGTTAACCCTAAGGCCAAACAGTTCTATGGGGACTCCTCTTGAGCTCCCCCATGTTGGTCCCACTTACTAAGTGCTAGAGGTTAGAACAACCATGTGGAACTTCAAGATGAGCAAAGAAGAGTTTATAATTTCTATTGGTGAGGGTACCATCACTAGTCATCTAGAAATAGTCAACAAGAAAATCCTATGGCTAGATCTTAGGCACGAAAAAAAGAAACTAGACCTCAACCAAAAGCNACAGTTCTATGGGGACTCCTCTTGAGCTCCCCCATATTGGTCCCACTTACTAAGTGCTAGAGGTTAGAACCACCATGTGGAACTTCAAGATGAGCAAAGAAGAATTTATAATTTCTATTGGTTCTAGGAATAGTCAACAGGAAAATACTATGGCTAGATCTTAGGCTCGAAAAGAAGAAACTAGACCTCAACCAAAAGTGAAGTCAACAAGTATTTTCATAATTATAGTTTATTTATTTATCTTTGTGTGGTGTACTAAGTGAATTTAATGTTGTAAGAATTATACTAACTATGTTTGATAATTGGTTCAATGATCTAGGAAGTTATGATTAGCTTATGCATGGTAAGGTGGCTTATATCTAAAATTGAAGTTTAGGTGTTGGATAAGTAAATACATAGAAATTAAGTGGTATTCATTGAATGTGAATCTTATTTCTTTTTCCTTGTAGATAGCTTTTAAAATGTTATTGCATGAGAGATAATACAAAATTACTATTAATTCGAACGACAATTTTCTCNTATCATGGATGGTAGGTGACTGGCCCTCTCCATCGGGTCTTGTTGTACCATTACATTTTTCCCCTTCAGTGAAGAACTATCTCTGGTGCCGAACCTTCGCAGTGAGGTTAGCCTTTTTTTCACCTGATGACTTACTACATCCATCAGAGGACCATCATAGTCCATGTCGACTTGGCTAAAGTCCATGTCGAAGTGTATGGTGCTGCCCTGCGGCGCCCTTTCTTTGTTGAGTGTTAGGTTCCAACCATCTTTAAAAGCAAAGATCAGCCTCTGGCCTTACATTTCTTTGCAGATTATAGGAAAAATATGAGTGAGCTAAAACTTTGTGTGAACAAAAACAAAATAAAGTGTTTATTAAAGAAAAATTCTAATTTTATGTTGGTGAGAAAACCATTTGTTTATGTGTATATTTTGTTTAATTTATTAGAATATCAAGTTTAAAAATGAGAAAATTGATGTGTGTAATTTTAAAAATTTTCATTATGTTGAGGTTAATTTTATTACAAAATTTTGGACCCGGTCACAAACATTTGGCCAAATAGATAGCCCTAGAATAATTTAAATTTTAAAATTTCAAATCAAGCAATGTTAAGCAACGTCAGGTTGCGTAGTATGTCTTCATGTATCATCCATTGATCGGCACCATGGGTCTTTCATCATGAAAATCTACTAAATGGTAGACTTCTCCTGTGTAGACCTTTTCAATGACAAATGGTCCCTCCCAAGTTGGCTCAAATTTTCCACTTATCTTGCAGCGTGCAAGAATGGGTCTTTTGAGCACGAGGACAAGGTCACCAACTTTGAATGTCCTTGAGCAGACCAATTTGTCATGAGCTTGTACCATATTTGCCTAGTAAAGTTTTAAATGTTGTTGTACTTCAAGTCATTTTCCCCCAAGACTCTCTAATTCTTCAAGTCCGAGTTTTGCACTTTCTTCTGTTGTAAGTTGGTTGGTGACAACGACTCTGAGAGGCGGCATCTGAATTTCTAATGGTAGTACGACCTCAAACCCGTACACGAGCATGCAGAGTGTGAGCTGAGTAGGAGTTATGAACGTTATCCGATAAGCCCACAAAGCTTCTAATAACTTGTTGTGTCAATCTCTTTTATTTTTTTCCACTGTTTTCTTTAAAATCTGTACTAACTTTTTGTTGAAGGCTTCAGCTAGGCCATTTGCTCTGGGATAGTAAATTATATAGTATCTCCAATCTATCCCGTGTCATTTGACGAAATTGTTGATTTTGGTGCTTTCATGGGCTGTCCCATTATCGAAAATTATTCTTCGCGGTACACCGAAACGGTAGACGATTTGGCTTTTGAAGAATTGAAGGACGTGTTATGTCGTAACCTCTCGTAATGGTACTGCCTCTGCCCATTTGGAGAAATAATCTGTAACAACAAGTATAAATTTGTATCCTTTGGAGGACAGAGGGTCTATCGGTCTTTTTATGTCTATGCCCCAACACTCAAATGACCACGAGGTAATGGTTGGGTGTAGCACACTTGGAGGCTGGTGTAAGACCACCCCATGCACCTGACATTGATGACATCTTCTAGCTGTATCCATACAGTCAGACATCATTGCTGGCCAATAATATTCGAGTCTTTTGATCTTCAGTTTCATCTTCGGCTTTGACTGGTGAGTGCCAAACAATCTGACATGTACTTCTTTAACAATATTTTGTGCTTCTATTTTGCTTAAACATCGTAGCCACATCTGGTCAAACGATCTCTTGCAGAGGACATCACCTACTAGAGTGTATGACATAGCCCTTTTGTAATGTGATATGCTTCAGAATTGTCCTCTGATAGTTTTCCAGTATGCAAATATTTTATTAATGGCTTGCGCCAATCTTCATTTATATCCACAACTGTAATTATTGTTTCTTCTTCTTTCTAGAGCTTGTATAGAGTTTCGAGGTTGATTCGAGATAAAACTTGTTTTCCTTGTACTGTGACATCAATGGAAACCCCCGGAGGACATGCCAATTATTTTTTGAGTTTTGCTAAGGCATCAGCATGGAAATTTTCTCCCCTAGAAATCCAATAGAAAGTTACACTTGGATCAGTTCTAGCAGCTTCATCGTGTACTGATGGTGTTCTGCCAGTCTTGGTTTCAAAATCTTGTATTGTCCAACGACTTGCTAGATGACGAGTTGTGAGTCGCCATAGATGACAATATCAATAATGTCCATCAAGATTGCCAACTCTAATATGGTGATTAAGGCTTCATATTATGCTTTATTGTTGATACATGGCTCTATCAGGTGGTATGAGAACCTCAACATACCCTTAATCTCGCGTGATAAAGATCAATCCAATATCTTCCTTGCCTGGTATAACTGTTCCTGACCCTTTGTCCTTTATGGCTGACAAAGCTTAGTCGAAGTACATTTTACAGTGTTGCGCACTAGAGAATTCCATTTGTAGGACCTGTTCATCTAGTAGTTCATCATTAAGAGGAGACCCAGCTGGAAGTGGGTGTGCAGNCTTTGAGTGGTCTCATGCACATTATGTTTGATGAATCTATGTTGATTGCACTTTATGATATGTTGATTTTTTTGATGGTTTAAGAAATCTATGGATGTTTGTATATCAAGGTTGCTGATGTAAATCAACTTTATCTAGATAAAAAGAAAGCACTGAAGAGTTCATCAACAGTGTTGGTGCTTTTGTAGCAACATCATCTAATCTTCCGATGTACTTATCTGAGGGTAGGTTTCGGTGTCCATGTTTGAAACACAAGAATACAATGCACATATTGTTAGACAAAGTGAGATATCATTTATATCGTTGTGGATTTCAACATGATTATTGGATTTGAACTTCACACAACGATGTTTACCCTATAATATTTAGGTATATTTCCTTGAGAAGAAATTATCCTCAACCAAAATTTTAATTAAGAATATTTAAAGAAATGCTCTTTGATGGAAAATGACAGTATTTTATGAGTTATGTAGAGAAAGAGCCACCAAATCATGAAGCTTAGAAGTTTTATGATTTACTGAATGCGACTCAAAGACCATCGTGGGAGGGTTGAACATCCTATTAAGAGTTATCTGTAGCTCTCAGAATTCTGAAAAATTTAAATCAAGTTTAGCATGCCACAAGATCTCTTTATTTAGGTTGTAAGATCATTTTAATATACAAATCCATAGGATAATTTAGTTCTTGGAGATTTATATAAGAAAAAAAAATGCAAATTTCTAAGTTAGGGTTGATTGCTGTGTAAACAAATGTATGATATTTTATAAATCCAGTGCAACAGAGAGTCTAGATTCGATAATTCTCCTAGATTCAAACCTCAGAGTAAAAAAAACATGAGATAAAAGGAAATTTCATCCAAGCGACTCATTTATCAAGCGCTTAATCCACGTATTCAGAGGCTATCTAGTTCTATTCATACCACTCCACACATGACATGACATCAAAACATATCAGAGAAAATCAACTCAACGAGTCATCTTGTAGATGGAGAGGCATGGAAATATTTTGATCTCACATATCTTGATTTTGTTGCGAAGGCACATAGCATGCAACTTTGTTTATTCTTTGATGATTTGCCACCGTATAGTTAGAGCGCACCACCTAATTCTTATTGTTCAATGATCGTTATGCCATAAAATATTTCACATGAGTTGTTCATGACAATGTTATTCTTCTTCTTGACACTGATTATATCAGGTCACAGTAGCCCTAAAGATAGAATTAATGCATATTTGTAGACGGTGATAAATGAGTTGAAAGTTCTCTAGGAAAGAGGTGTCACAACATATGATAGATATTTCAATGAAACATAGTTTTCTAATGAAAGCAACATTAATGTGAAAAATAAGCAATTTTATTATGTATGAATGTTATCAAGATAGGGCATCATGGAAAAGTTTGTTTGTCCATATTGCATGAAGTCAACTAAGGTATTTACGCTTCAACATGATAGAAAATCTGTATACTTTGACCGTCAACGTATGTTTTTAAATGTTGAACATCATTTCAAGAGAAATAAAAATGCATTTAGAGGAAACCAAGTTGAGAAATCGACACCACCTCCAAGAGTAATTGGGGAGGATTTATTCTATATTATTAGTAAAATTCCAAAGATTATTGTTTGTCCTAACTTTATTCACATCATCCATTAGGCTTTGGGTACTCATAATTGGAAAAAAAAATGTTATTTTTTTGTGATTTACCTTATGGGAAGATTACATATTCAGACACAATTTGAATGTAATGCTCATAGAGAAAATTTTGCTTGATATATTTTTCAACATTGTGATGGATGTTAATAGAAAATCTATGGAAAATATGAATGCTAGACTTGATTTAAAGGAGATATTAAAAGCGAGAATTAAGGATCCAAGAACAGATGCTGTCAAACTTTTGAAGGCCAAATCAAAATATTCAGTAATTTTGGCCCAATAAAGATCAAATTGTGAGTGGCTCTAATCACTAAAATTTTGAAGCATATATGCTTCAAATTTAAACTGTTGTGTTGATGTGGGGCAAGAAAGTTATTTGGAATGAAAAGTCACGATTGTTAAATTTTTTTTATAAAATTTGATGCCAATTGTATTTAGGTGCTTGTTGAGTAAAATAATTATCCCATTGATTGAAATTAGTGTATTATTCAAGGAAATATGTGCAACTCTTTTGAAACTTGTTGGAGTACTGTAGTTAGAAGCAAAATATCTTGTACTACTTTGCAAGCTTGAAAGAATATTCCCGCCTAGTTGTTTTGACTTCATGGAGCATCTGCTTGTACATATACCCGAGAAGGCATTAATTAGTGGCCCAGTACGGTATCAGTGGATGCATCAATTTGAGAGGTAGTAACCATGCANTACGGTATCGGTGGATGTATCAATTTGAGAGGTAGTAACCATGCACTAAGTAGTTAGCCACTCTTTTATAAAGAGTTTTGTCAAATTATGCTAAATGACACTTTCTTTTAAAATTTTGAAATAAACTAAAGAGAATTGTCAAGAGTAAAGTGCGACTAGAATGATCAATATTTGAGGCAAATTTACTGTAGGAGACTGCAACTTTTTGATCCTACTATTTCAGGCAAGAATATTCCACGAAAGAGTCAGAATAAGACATTTTCTATTAATAGTAGTTCACACTTTTGAGTGGAAATATTATGAAGAGATAATTAAAATGTGTGAACTTATTCGTTCAATTTATTTGAAGATGATATCAAAAGCCAGAAGCTAGAGAATAATTTTATCTAATGGTTTACAATGCATGTAAGTTAGAATTTGGCAAATACATGAAAGAATCAAATTTAACATACAGTCTGTTTTCTTTTACTTCTATGATTATACAGTTGGTTTACCCCTGTTCCACAATTAAGAATAGGATCAAACTAATCGTAGTTGAAAAGAAATATGCTTCTTCAAATGGAATCATGTTAAGATAGTTTAATAATTTTTTTAAGAATCTTATGGTAATCTATCTCATCATCAGATTTATTGTTTGCTTTAACTCAAATAGTGGAATTACAAGTTTTTTTTTATTTCTGACCAGAATCTCGTATGAAACCTGTAGCCATTCACATCATAAGTTTGTCAAATTTTCATGATGCGCATGAGCCTTCAAATAAAATCTATGAAGCTCTGATTCCTTACTCCATTGTTCTAATAATGAATCTATGATTTTATAAAAAATCACGTGTCAATGAATATTCGGGACATGTACAATGAGGTTATTAAGTTAAGTTAGCACCCCTTGTGGCTCAGGGAGTATATTTTTAGCTCACTGCTCAAAACATGAGATTCTTCATAATACCGAAAGAAGAACGAGCAGGTGTAGCTCAATCGACGCTTTGATTGTGGGTGCATGGGGGCCTCCAAGGAAACTGGTGGAACACTCCTACATACGGAGATTAATAGGAGGCTAGCAAAAATTAATTTAAATAGTTAATCTTAATGTAAAATAAATATATGCTAAACACTTCATGGCACTGTTGAATTTACACGCGAACCCATAAGCGGTAGTCAGACCAGTCTTGTGTAGACAACAAATCACAGACAACCCAAGTAATTCAGAAGATCAACTATTTCATAATTCCAATATGAAGTTTAGCTACTCATTAACTTTTTTAACCTTTTTTTTCTTCTGCAGGAGGCCTTCTGACAGATGAAGGAGAGTCGCTCCCAACAGTCAAGCGGTATGACGATCCATGATCATGATCCATCCGAGTAAGATCTATAGAGAGAGTCTCCTAAAGGTAAGATGAAGGGGCAGATTTACGGGTTGGGGTCTCAGGAGTAGGCCTACGACACTCGTCCCTCCTCTGGTGCTTCCACTTCAATTGCCCAGGAGGTTGAGCTTCGTTGACAGGTTGCCTCATTATCTACATATATTGAGACACCCGCTTTGCTGCCACAGTTGTTGCCATGGTTGCTGCCTAGTCCACCTAGATGAGGTCTGAGATCAAGGAGAAAATGAAATCTGAGCTAGATGAGATCCGACGTCGAGCTGAGCACCGAGGAAATCAGCTGACTTTGGATGAGTATATACTCAATTTCGGTTGGTTCAATGTATTTATTTTACTTATGTTTTTATTATTGTCTTATTAACAGTTTGGATGTTTTAAGTTATGCAGTGTATTTTTTTCTTCCTACATCTTTAAATTAACAGTTTGGATGGCTTAATGATGACTATCTGATGTCTAATATCGTTTGGTTATTAAACCAACAGTGAACCAAAGAGTTTGCGACAAACTGTCAAAGTGTCTACGGGCTTTCTTATGCCACAAAAACCCAGGGGCAAGCAAAAGATCTTCCATGTTGCCGACGAAGTGCTCATCAGCCCATCGACATATTTACAACTAGCACTTAAGGACTAAATCCGACAGCTTTTGGACTGTCGGTATTGTTACCAATACATAACCAATGGGTAACCGACGCTTCGGATTCTACGNCTGACGTCTAATATCGTTTGGTTATTAAACCAACAGTGAACCAAAGAGTTTGCGACAAACTGTCAAAGTGTCGACGGGCTTTCTTATGCCACAAAAACCCATGGGTAAGCAAAAGATCTTCTATGTTACCGACGAAGTGCTCATCGACTCATCGACATATTTACAACTAGCACTTAAGGCTAAATCCGACAGCTTTTGGACTGTCGGTATTGTTACCGATACATAACCAATGGGTAACCGACGCTTTGGATTCTACATAATAACTACGGTCTAGATAGTCTGAAATAGATAGTCTGAAACAAATTAGAAGATAAAAGCAGTTGGTAATTCCGCAGACAAATAAATTATTGACAAGCATTTTAGCTACGTGCCAAAATTTGCAAATTTTGAATTACAACGGCTTTTAATTATGTCCGATGAATTTAGGAAAGTTGTAATAGACTGATTTCCTATAGTGAATGAGGGGTGTACAGACTATTTTTTATATTTTAAATAAGTGAGCCCGTTGTTGTCGGTCATATTAGGTCATACAAGCTGTAGGACTTCCAAACTATGGGTTGTCCACACTTTTGTTCGTCCAGACTGCTGATTATCAAGGCTGAATGGGTCGTCCTGACTGCAAGTTATACGGATTGTGTGTCGATCAAACTGCTTGTTATCCAGGTTGNATTTTAGCTACGTGCCAAAATTTGCAAATTTTGAATTACAACGGCTTTTAATTATGTCCGATGAATTTAGGACAGTTGTAATCGACTGATTTCCTATAATGAATGAGGGGTGTACATGTTATTTTTTGTATTTTAAATAAGTGTGTCCGTGGTTGTCTGTCATATTAAGGTCATACAAGCTGTAGGACTTCCAATCTACGGGTTGTCCGGACTTTTGTTCGTCCAGACTGCTGATTATCAAGGCTGCAGGCCGACCGAACAATGCGTCATCCTGACTGCAACTTATACGGATTGTGTGTTGATCAGACTGCTTGTTATCCAGACTGTTGGTCGTCCAGACTGNATATATATATATATATATATTCACACTATCTATTATATGAATAGAGATATCACAAATCGTAAATGTAAGCTTAATAAGTGCATGCAGTAGTGCTCATGTTGAATATATGGAAACACCTAATTAAGCTCACTATGCATCACATTAGACATAAACCTCTACGCAATCTACAGCAGATAATGATGCATGGAAGGCCGACACAGGATTTGCCAGCCCGACTCTATTATAGCATCAACCAAACAAATAATAATTGCTCGACTTTATAAATTGGCCAAATACTAGTTGATTTTATTTATTTTTGCTACCTTGCTAAGCTTTCCAAAGCAAAGTAATCCCATAAAATCATGGGAGATTAGGTGAAAAATCGATTGTTGGTGGTAGAAGCCTTATTAAGGCAATAGCTGCAAGACTATAGATAACAAGTTGGTTTTGGACTTTATGATTCGTCTCAAAATTACTTTGCTAATTATTGAAACAAGATTTCTAATTTTGCTTGCCTACTCGAGTATTGACATGACATAAAGATTATAGTTTGATTTGTGTTTTGGACTTTATGATTCGTCTCAGAATTACTTGGTTAATTATAGAAACGAGATTTCTAATTTTGTTTGCCTACACAAGTATTGACTTGACATAAAGATTATAATTTGATTTGGATGAGTTTTTCATTGAGACAATTGTGGTAGCTAGTTGATGTCTATTAATAAATTAACTCAATCAAATTTTGGAAAATGGTCAACATAACTTTTGGATTGACTGATTTTAAATTTCTCAAGAAAGTGAACAATTGAACTTGCATGAGTGAGTGTCTGCCATGATTGTGAAATCAAGTCTGATTTTAAATGCAAAGTTGTTAGAGATAAATGAATTGAGTTGAGTCTATTGATGCTATAATCAATCAACTTGGAGTTTGCATGGATTTAAATCAGTCAAGACAAGTTGATCTGGCCTAAAATGTTTGTTAATCTTCTTCTATTTTTACTGTTTCTTGTGCATGAGGATTAAGGCAAGAGTGGATACTCATGATTAATACACCTTTGATTATCAAAGATTGTTAAAAGGGATCGGTCATGTTCAGTTTTTTGGTTGGAGCGAGCAACAAAGCTCAAAATTTGTCAATTTGCATTCATTCATATGAAATTAATCTACTATTATATTGACCTTCAAGTTTAATAATAGGGAATTATGAAGAGACTAATGCACAATGAAGGAAATTTTTTATTAACTCTTTTTAGACTTGCTCCCCATCTTGAAGGAGAAGGCTAATTAACCCACCTATTCATTTTGAAAATCTAATTTTTAAGGCTCAAATGATATAAATGAAAGAGAAAAAATTATAATTAAAGAAAGAAGGCTTTTAATTGTTTCATGGGGAAAAATGATGATATTAGATTTATTATCTTTCAATGAGAGATTCAATAGAAATAGGAAAGGGAAGTTGTCTTGTAGGGTAAGACTAACAAATCCTATCTAAATCTATGTAAAATGCTAACGATTGGTAGCTTCATCAGCATTAAATCATGTATAGAATTTTTTTGGGGAAGTTTCTTTTGCAAAATAGCGCTACATTCCTTAACTAATGGGGAAGTCTCAAGATTTCCTAACCTTCCTTTCCTAGTCAAGATATCCTTCATGAATTTGGCATAGCTAGGAATTTGCTCTAGAGCTTCAGCAAAGGGCATGCTTATGGTCAGCTATTTCAACACTTATAAGAACCTCGAGAATTGTTGATCCTCTTTTATCATTTTCAGTCAGTGGTAGCAATGACTCTAGGGTCAATCCTAATGGGTGAGACAAGTCTTTCTACCTCTTTCTCCCGAGTTTCTGGTTCACTTTCTGGCACTTGGTCTAAGTCCACTGGGTGGCCGGGATAGACCCAGACTGGAGACTCTAACATCTCAGCCTTAGAATCTGTAGATGTCATAGAAAATTATGGTCATAACCCATATTCCAACAACTAAAATCTAGCAATGGATTCATCCCCATATTATTTAATTTTTTGGAAATTGCAGCGACTTGGGTGGCCAGGATAGCTAGGACTTCTAATTCATGAGCACTGGCTAGTTTTTGGGGTGGAACTCATTTATTAAACCATTGAAAATTATTGGTGGTCATTTTTTCTAGTAATTAATAAGCCTCATCAAAAGGTTTGGAATGAGGGATCCTCTTGTAGTGGCATCTATGATGGATCTCAGAGGAACTACTTGACCATTGTAATAAGTTTGAATGATTAATCAATCAAGTAGGGCATGAAGTGGGCACCTCCTAAGTAACTCTTTGAACCTCTACCAGGTTAATAAATGGATTCTCCATCGCTTTGAGTGAATGAGGTGATGTCGTTTCTATTTTTTGTAGTTTTCAATGGAGGGAAGTATTTAGCAAGAAATTTTTGGGCAAAGTTATTACAGATTGTGATTGATTCTGGGGCAAGGGAGTTAAGCCATACCATAGCCTTATCACTTAGGGAAATGGGAAAAAGTCTCAGTCTAGAAGAATCACTGGGGACTTTGTTGTACCATTAGGTGGCACACGATTCAATAAATTGGCTAGGTGAATGTTGGGGTCTTCAGTAGCAAATCCCCCAAACTGGTTGTTTTAAACCATTTGAATTATGATAGGACCCAATTCAAAAGTGTTTGCCTCAACATTGAGATAGTTGATGCTCATGTGAATCTCTTCAGCATAAGGGTTGGCATAGTCTATAAGTGGTTTCATGATGGGTGAATTAGGGTTAGCCATCTCACAGGTGATTCAGAAGTCAAGTGTGATCTCCTAAGATGTCTAAATGTGCGATCAATCTCAGGGTCAAAAGGTGCGAGGTCAGCGTAAGCTCCCCTAAAAATAAATAGGACAAATTAAAAATATGTAACAAACAAACACACTAGAAAAATGCAACACAATATGTGAAAGAAAATAAATTAACAACAGACTATTTTTTTGGCATTTATTTTTTTGATTTTTTAGCACCTGTAAAGAGAAACAACATTGCTGCATATTGACAGCGGCTTTATATATGCTTAAAAATATTCTAAAAGATTTAATTCCTCAGCAACTGTACCAAAACTTAATAACAATTATAGATTCGATAAATATGGATGTAATAAGATTTAATTCCTCAGCAACTGTACCAAAACTTAATAACAGTTATAGATTCGATAAAGATGTTATATATGCTTAAAAATACAAGTATTTAATATCAAAAACTTAATAACAGTTATAGATTCGATAAAGATGTATGTATAAAATATTCAATAATTGTGAAGTCACACTTATCAACAAACTTAATAACAGTTATAGATTCGATAAAGATGGATGTATAAAATATTCAATAATTGTAAAATCACACTTATCAACGCAAGTATACGTATCGTAAAAATATAACTATTTAATACTGCTGCTAAAAGATTTAATTCCTCAGCAACGACACCAAAACTTAATAATGGTTATAGATTCTGCTGCTAAAAGATTTAATTCCTCAGCAACTGCACCAAAAACTTAATAACAATTATAGATTCGATAAAGATGTATATATAAAATATTCAATAATGGTAAAGTCACACTTATCAATGCAAGTATACGTGCTGCTAAAAGATTTAATTCCTCAGCAACTGCACCAAAAACTTAATAACAATTATAGATTCGATAAAGATGTATATATAAAATATTCAATAATGGTAAAGTCACACTTATCAATGCAAGTATACGATAAATATGGACATAATAAATATTCAATAATTGTAAAGTCACACTTATCAACGCAAGTATACATATCGCAAGATGGATGTATAAAATATTCAATAATTGTAAAGTCACACTTATCAACGCAAGTATACGTATTATTCAAGTAATATAGGACTCTAATGGAGTCCTAGATATCGATCATACAGGGAGTAATATTAGAAGCTACGAACTAAGATTTTAGAAAAGCAATACTCAATCGCAACAATGGAATTCAATTTGCTTATTTGTCACTAATAGGCAATTGAAATAAATATGTAATTTTTAATAACTCTTAAATAACTAATTATAATAATGAGGTTTTTAATGTGATATTCAATATATAAGAAAACATCATTCTCCTTGTCAAGAAATTATAGTGAATGGATAAAGTGAATCAATTTAAATTGTATTGTGCCAAATAGGAGCATACCTATTCTTTACCCTTTGGTCCAGGCATAAAGAATATTGAATAATCCTATGCTTGTTTACTGAATCTACGGCTAGGCTGAGAGGATACCAGCTCTCACTTCGGAGCTCTCACGTTCCCCTCGCCTGAGGGCTAATATTTACACTTCAACACCCAAACGATAGGACCAAATTGGAGATTATAGTCTGTCACTCTAAAATCTCCAATTCTATGCCCGATAATTTTATTTCCCAATTTATTTGCACCCAACTTCCAAGGGCTTTGACCTCCCTGAATCTTGGATGAAATCTTCTCTTTTAGTTGTAAAACTCAATATATTTTAACAAATCAATTGACCAGATTGAAAGTAAATTAAGATCAAAGTGAAAAGATCATCACAACTTCTTTAACATTCTTCTTCCAAGGGCTTTGACCGCCTTGAATCTTGGATGTAATCTTCACTTTAGTTGTAAAACTCAACATAACTTAACAAATTGGCCATATTGAAAGTAAATTAAGATCGAAGTGAAAAGATCATCACAATTTCTTTAACATTTTTATGGCTCCACCAATTCAAATCACAATTTCACAAATCTCAAGACAAGGAGAAAGACAGAGAAAACTACTCAGATCTCATGGGAAAAACACAACAAAACTCGGAATTCATATATAAAAGCAAAGTCATACAAACTACAACAAGTAAATAAATTTATCTCTAATTTCTCCCCATGAAAACTCCTCGAAGTTCCTCTGAATCTTTTTCTTTCCTTACAAGACAAAGAATTCCTCTTCGAAACGGCAAGGAGGAAGAAATCTCTCACTTTTCCTCCACTCTTACAATCTCTCAAAGAATTTATCACAATTTAGACTCTCTACACTTTTTTCACACTTCAATTTTGAGTCTCCTTCTTGCCTCTCTCTCTTATTTTCGGCCAAAGTATTCTCTTTAAAGATGTGGATGAGTTTTCCTAAGAGTTGCCTAAGCACCCCTCCAAAATTCGTCCTCATCCAATGCCTAATTGGACATAACCGCCGAGCTCGACATCGGCGGCCTCGAGGGCACCCTCGGTGGGCCTTCTAAGTAAATTAATTCTGGAGTCTCGGGAAAATCTCGCCGTCAGCGCCATTGGGCTCGCCATCGGCGCCCTAGTTCAATTCTTCACATTTTGGTCCTTTTTGCTCAAAATTCGCTCCTTTTTGCATCTCCTAGTTCAAATCTTCACATTTTGGTCCTTTTCGCTCCAAATTCGCTCATTTTTGCATCGTTTGCTCCAAATTTAGTCTGCGCCCTAGTTCAAATCTTCACATTTTGGTCTTTTTCGCTCCAAATTCACTCCTTTTTGCATCTTTTTGCTCCAATGAACCTAATTCATCATTCCTGCAACAAAACATCAAAAATATATTTCTTTAAAGTGCAATATCATTGAAAACAGTATAAAATAGGTATGAAAATCTCAACATATTTTTTTTTGTCACATATATAAGAATACAAAGAAAAAATCACAAAACAAAAATAAGAAAATAAAAATGACAAACACAGTTCCTAAAATTTTCAACTAAAATTCTTCTATAGCAAAAAAAAATTATTAACACCTTTCCTCGGCAATGGTGCCGAAAACATGTCATGCCAAACTTATCAGAATGTAAGTCAGTTGTACAACACAAGTGCACAAGTCAAGTAGTAATGTGATTCAAGTATACCCCATATTGATCTCATAGGAAAAGCGTAATATCCGCTTCCACAAAAAATCTCTAGTTTACTAATTCAGTTCAACTAGCTTGGCAATTATCAAAAGAAGGTTTTTAAGTCTTAAGATCCAAGCAAAACAGAATACTTAGCAGTAAAAGAAAATAGAAAATAAGAGAGAAACAATTGTGAGTTCTTCAAGACAAGTGAGGCTCATTCCTCTATGATTCGGAGATCATGAAAGTTATTGTTTTCCTAAATGTTTTCCTACATGATCGTTGTCAATTGCGACAAAGTACTCATTATGCCTATATCTAAGTCAAAAAAATTCTAGAACCCATGAAGTTGAGACTTCTTCAATCCACATAATGCCACATGACTTTTTTGAACCCCAAGAATGATTGCATAATTCCACTAAAATATGTTTGTCCTCTCAGAATTTTATGGTTAACTCTTTGTTTCTACTACGCAATGGTTAGAGTTCATAGTTTTATGAAACATTTTAACCTCCTAGTTGGCCAGACTAGAATTAAAGGAACATCGAAGGTCAACCAATAATGTAGGCCATGAAAAGTCATTATGAAAAAACTACAATAAATCCACAACTTCCTACATCATAGAGACACGATGAAGGTTTAGTTGCGCATTATGACGAAAACCATAGCGAAAGACATCACATGAGAATTCATTGTAAGCAATATAAATATTAAAAACATACAAGAATTTATTTTCTCTGCAAAGACAACAACTTTCCTCTCATACAAAATCTCTCACAACTCACAAAGCAAAGAAAAACTCTCCCCTGAAGGTTCCTACTCAAAGAGGATGATAACCCTCATGAGATCCCTCACAACTTTTCCTAAACTCTATTCTTTTAGCCTCCAAGCCTTCTTTGATGTAGAACCCTTCTTAGAAGCCCTAAGATTTGATTTTATAGCATGAATCATGGTTTGGGCCATCAAATTTCCTTCCTAAATTGTTTCCCGCTCATCGTCGTGGCCACGACCATTTCTGGCATGCTCACACCATTCTTCTGCTAGGGCTTGCATGGTCATGCCAGATTGTGGCATGGTCACGCCGCCCTACTACAACATATGGCATGATCACACTGACCTACTACAATACGCGACATGGTCATGACATTTTTGGCACGGTCACGCTAGCCTAGTTCAATCAATGGCGTGGTCACGCTGCATTTAGGTTTGGTCATGCTACTTCTGTTCATTGTTCTGTTAAATCTTCTCGTTCCATATCGTTCGTGTCCAATTTCTGCATCCCGCACAACATGAAAAAAATACCATTCTTAAGAATAAATTTGTGATAAATAAATAAATTTTTGATGTAAATTTCAGGAAAAATAGTAGGTAAAATGATGTAAAATTGATGTATATCATCTATGCTGCTCTTTGTATAATGCTAAGATTTTATGTGTGAGCTTTGTAAATACATAAGAACTATGTTCTTTGTAGACTAGTTTAGATGAAAGGTGTCCTCTAAATGCAATTTTTTTTTTTCATATGGTTCGGGTTGCTCTAGTTGTGGTTTAGTTGGACGTGGTTGGGGTTGCTCTTGTTGAGGTTTAACTGCCTATTCTTTTGGTTTGTTTTGGTTTTAGTTCTAATTTTAAGCTATCTAACTATGATTTTAGGATTTTCTAAGTGCAATCCATGTTATATGAGTGGAATTTATAGTTCGGTAATTTATTTTAATTTAATTTCTTGAGTTTTGCACTAGATTGGTAGGGTAATGTTGTCCTTAGAAGATTTATCATGTCCAATCCTTGTTATGTGAGTGTAAATTTTATGTATTCACGTATCTATATCCTAATTTTTAATTTTTACAGATATTCCATCTTTTCTTTTGTATTTTTTGTTTTTTTATTGTATATATAGTTTAGTATGTCAATTAAGCATAACATACTACAATCTCAGGAAAAATGAGTCAAATGGCATCAAGTGCTTCAATAGTTCTAGACTGCAATACGGTATGCAATTTTGTAAATACACGTCAAAAAGAGAATCCAAAAATTAATAAGAGATTTTATTGCTTTCACAAAAATAGGACATGTGAAGATTATAGATTTTTCCGATGGGTTAATGATATGGAAGAGTTCAGTCCAGATAATGGCCAAGTCATGAGATATGCTATAGATAGGAAGTTATCCCATTCATCATCTGAACAAGAAGGAGAACATTTTAATAACATTACTTATTTTAATTTTTATTATTATGATATTATGCATAAAGTAATCTCTTAAAAAAGATATATTCGAGGAATTTGACTCTTGATATGTTTTTCTGTACTCCTGAAGGCATGTTGTTATTTTGCAATAATTATTTCAAAAATGTAGCCATTTGGCTAATTTACATCTATCATCATAAATCTCTTTTTAAATATTTGTAGCATGGAAGATCATCCAAACAGACTTCCCGCTACACCACCAGCAACTTTCTTAAAGCATCTGTGATGATAGGAAGCAACTTCCTAGCTGCTTCATTAAAAATTAATAGCCTCTCCAAATAAACCCTAAGATTATGTTCTAAAAGTATCTATTCCATCATTTTTGGATATTCTAGACTCAATTTTGACATCTTCAAAACTCAACGAAGCATATATGAATAAAATTTAATTAACTAAAATGATAAAGATTATCATTCCAACTTCAAAATATCATTAAATTTCTAGCTAAAATGAACTCAATTACAACAAAAGTCATCCATTTTGAGTCAAAATAAGACCAGATCAAATAGTTGAAGTGTTATTAAAAGATTTTTGTGCATCAATTAGATGGCTAACTAATCTCAAAATTTCACATGCTTACAGTCAAATTGAACAACTCAAAGAGAGAAATATAATGAGCTCAAAATCATTTAATTATGAGATTAATAAAGTACATAAATATTAAAAAGCTTATTTGCAATCAAGGGAATCAATTTGGATTGTCCAATGAAATATTTTAAGATCCTAGCTAAATTTACCAAAATGCCTCTCTCAAAAACTATAAATATACTCTTATTCTCCACTTGAAGAGGGAGAAGAGGAGGAGAGTGAGATGACAACCAAAGCAGAACGCGTGAAGTTTTGATGGTTGTTATTGGTCACCCAATATCCTAATTGACCATTAGAGTTCGTCGCCAATCACCAAAGGTAACTGCCGACCACTAGCCATCATTGAACAAACTATTATTATAAAGATATGAATGTCAATTTTATTAATCACATAGTCTCTAATTTAGGAGAATAGTGAACCTTTGTATTTTTAATTTCCGAGTGGATTACTTTTAAAATTTCAAGACTAGAAATTTTTTCCTTTCATTGGTTTTTTAATTTAAATTTATTTGTTGTCTCTTACATCTATATCTTTGTTTGTGTATGCTGAAAAATTATACGAAACTAGAACATTAGATTTCTGTGTCGATGAAAATTTTCTAGCATGCTACAAAACGTAATAATACTAAATTGTAATTTCATCGAGATAGAACAAGTGCTAGTTAAAAGGACTTTGATGAAAGAAGTTAATAAGTCATTTAATAATGCATTTTGATATTTTAGTAAAAAGAACTAAGATGCCACTCCCAAAAAAAATATAAATAAAGTCCAATTTCATGCATAAAGAAAAAAAATAGTTTAGAAGAGAACTGAAAGATATGAATAACACTAGAACTCTATTTGATATTTAACTCTGATGATTGCCACTATAGCCATTGTCACTTTATTGTTAGTATTCCACTATCATCCAATTGTTTTCATTCAAATATTATTGTTTATCCATTATTGTTCGAACATCATCACATGATCATTATTATTCAATCATTGTTGTTCGATTTTTGTCATACAACCACTATTATCCAATAGTTACTATCCAAGTATGTCTTCGCCCAACTATCATGCTTGGTCATTGATTTCACCTTTGCTATTTTAGTTATAATAAGACGGGATTAAGCTAGTGTTTAATGTGTTATTTTGTTATCTCATATTCTCTAATTTCAAAAAAAGAAAGAAAACAAGAAAATTGAAAAAAAGAAAAAAGAGTGAAGCTTTATAATCTTAACTAACATATTAGATAAATTTGCTAAGGCTAGGCTTTATAATTTTTTCTTCTAATTCAAAATATTTCACAAATAAGCTTTTATCGTATGTACTATTCTCATTTACCAACTTGCGTGTGGAATCATTATGTAAAGCTAAATCTCCACCATCACAAATTTTGCATCACATTTTTATAAGTTGGGATTATTTCTAGAATCACAAGAACTGTTTGTTAAATCATAACATCTTTTGATTGCTTGTAGGTAATAAATATATTTTAAAATTGAAAATTTTATTTTCACTTTGAATGTCAAAGATTTTAAAGCAAGAAAAGAGAAACTTTTTCTTAAAATTTAGCAGCTTTGTCAAAACAAATGAGCGCCAGGAATGCTTACTATGCATTGGCAACATGCCTTGTCATTTTCAAAAAGCGGCAATCGATTGTAGATCAGACAAATCTAAAAGTGAAATAATCGTCGCACGGAATTCGAATTAGAAGAAAAAAAGGAAAAAAAAAAATTATCCATTTGCTAATTGGAAAATACTACAAAATAGCGGTGAAGTAATCTAAAATCTCAAACAATTTTCTACCAAGATGAAGGCTACATTTCTCAAAATCACAAGATAAAAAAGCTTGTGGGGCAAATACATATAGACCAACCGAAATTTGGTATTGTTATTTTGACCCCCAATTAATAAACTAAGGCAAAAGGGCAATTTTGTAATGTGGCACCGCCACCTACCACATCTCACCTACCTCTCACCTACCGGCCACCTACCGGCCACCTACCACCCACCTACCTCTCACCTACCACTCTCTTGCTTCTATAAATAGAGAGGGTGTGAGGCCAAGGAGAGCAAGGGAGAAGATATCTTGAGCTACCACAAAGTAGGAGAGAATAGCTATAGAGTTAAAGAGGAGGAGAGCATCTTGAGGCCTTGTATCAAGGTGTCGCTTTAGAGGGAGGCCATCGAAGGAAGATGAGGGCTCATCTTTATGTATAAGCTATGTATTCTCTGGCCACAGAAAGAAGATGAGGGCTCGTCTCTATGTATAAGCTATGTATTCTCTATTTCTTTTGTATTATGATATATTTGATTGATTCCCTCCCGTGGACGTAGATCCAGTTGGATCGAACCACGTAAACGATCTGCGTTTGCTTGTGTTCTTTTTCGTCTCATTTCTATGTCAAGAAGTACATATCTCACAACAACACTCGTCCCTCCTCTGGTGCATCCACCTCAATTGCCTAGGAGGTTGAGCTTCGTTGACAGGTTGCCGCATTATCTACATATATTGAGACACCCGCTTTGCTGCCACAGTTGTTGCCATGGTTGCTGCCTAGTCCACCTAGATGAGGTCGGAGATCAAGGAGAAAATGAAATCTGAGCTAGATGAGACCCGACGTCGAGCTGAGCACCGAGGAAATCAGCCGACTTTGGATGAGTTTTAGGAAGATGATGATGATGAGGGAACAGAGGACGAACTGAGAAATGTTTTGTTCATTCTGTTTTTTTTTTTTTTTGAAACAATTATATCGAGCATAATTTTTTTGTAAATATACTCAATTTCGGTTGGCTCAATGTATTTATTTTACTTATGTTTTTGTTATTGTCTTATTAACAGTTTGGATGTTTAAATTATGCAGTGTATTTTTTTCTTCCTACATCTTTAAATTAACAGTTTGGATGGCTTAATGATGACTATCTGATGTCTAATATCGTTTGGTTATTAAACCAACAGTGAACCAAAGAGTTTGCGACAAACTGTCAAAGTGTCTACGGGCTTTCTTATGCCACAAAAACCCAGGGGCAAGCAAAAGATCTTCCATGTTGCCGACGAAGTGCTCATCAGCCCATCGACATATTTACAACTAGCACTTAAGGACTAAATCCGACAGCTTTTGGACTGTCGGTATTGTTACCAATACATAACCAATGGGTAACCGACGCTTCGGATTCTACGTAATAACTACGGTCTAGATAGTCTGAAATAGATAGTCTGAAACAAATTAGAAGATAAAAGCAGTTGGTAATTCCGCAGACAAATAAATTATTGACAAGCATTTTAGCTACGTGCCAAAATTTGCAAATTTTGAATTACAACGGCTTTTAATTATGTCCGATGAATTTAGGA
>JXCR01096896.1:0-26051 GCA_002079205.1 Phalaenopsis hybrid cultivar | reverse complement strand
TATATATATATATATATATATATATATATATATATATATATATATATATATATATATATATATATATATATATATATATCACACTATCTATTATATGAATAGAGATAACACAAATCGTAAATGTAAGCTTAATAAGGGCATGCACTAGTGCTCATGTTGAATATATGGAAACACATAATTAAGCTTACTATGTATCACATTAGACATAAACCTCTACGCAATCTACAGCAGACACAGAATTTGCCAGCCCGACTCTATTATAGCATCAACCAAACAAATAATAATTGCTCGACTTTATAAATTGGCCAAATACTAGTTGATTTTATTTATTTTTGCTACTTTGCTAAGCTTTCCAAAGCAAAGTAATCCCCTAAAATCATGAGAGATTAGGAGAAAAATCGATAGTTGGTGGTAGAAGCCTTATTAAGGCAAAAGCTGCTAGACTATAGATAACAAGTTGGTTTTGGACTTTATGATTCGTCTCAAAATTACTTGGCTGATTATTGAAACAAGATTTCTAATTATGCTTGCCTACTCGAGCATTGACACGACATGAAGATTATAGTTTGATTTGTGTTTTGGACTTTATGATTCATCTCAGAATTACTTGGTCAATTATAGAAACAAGATTTCTAATTTTGTTTGCCTACTCACGCATTGACCTGACATAAAGATTATAATTTGATTTGGACGAGTTTTTCATTGAGACAATTGTGGCAGCTAGTCGATGTATATTAATAAATTAACTCAATCGAAATTTGGAAAATGGTCAACATAACTTTTGGATTGAGTGATTTTAAATTTCTCAAGAAAGTAAACATTTGAACTTGCATGAGTGAGAGTCTGCCATGATTGTGAAATCAAGTCTGATTTTAAATGCAAAGTTGTTAGAGATCAATGAATTGAGTTGAGTCTATTGATGCTAGAATCAATCAACTTGGAGTTTGCATGGATTTAAATCAGTCAAGACAAGTTGATCTGGCCTAAAATGTTTGTTAATCTTCTTCTATTTTTACTGTTTCTTGTGCATGAGGATTAAGGCAAGAGTGGATACTCATGATTAATACACCTTTGATTATCAAAGATTGTTAAAAGGGATCTGTCATGTTCAGTTTTTTGGTTGGAGCAAGCAACAAAGCTCAAAATTTGTCAATTTGCATTCATTCATATGAAATTAATCTATTACTATATTGACCTTCAAGTTTAATAATGGGGAATTATGAAGGGACTAATGCACAATGAAGGAAATTTTTTATTAACTCTTTTTAGACTTGCTCCCCATCTTGAAGGAGAAGGCTAATTAACCCACCTATTCATTTTGAAAATCTAATTTTTAAGGCTCAAATGATATAAATGAAAGAGAAAAAATTATAATTAAAGAAAGAAGGCTTTTAATTGTTTCATGGGGAAAAATGATGATATTAGATTTATTATCTTTCAATGAGAGATTCAATAGAAATAGGAAAGGGAAGTTGTCTTGTAGGGTAAGACTAACANAGGCTCAAATGATATAAATGAAAGAGAAAAAATTATAATTAAAGAAAGAAGGCTTTTAATTGTTTCATGGGGGAAAAATGATGATATTAGATTTTTTATCTTTCAATGAGAGATTCAATAGAAATAGGAAAGGGAAGCTGTCTTGTAGGGTAAGACTAACGAATCCTATCTAAATCTATGTAAAATGCTAACGATTGGTAGCTTCATCAGCATTAAATCATGTATAGAATTTTTTTGGGGAAGTTTCTTTTGCAAAATAGCGCTACATTCCTTAACTAATGGGGAAGTCTCAAGATTTCCTAACCTTCCTTTCCTAGTCAAGATATCCTTCATGAATTTGGCATAGCTAGGAATTTGCTCTAGAGCTTCAGCAAAGGGCATGCTTATGGTCAGCTATTTCAACACTTATAAGAACCTTGAGAATTGTTGATCCTCTTTTATCATTTTCAGTCGGTGGTAGCAATGACTCTCCAGGGTCAATCTTAATGGGTGAGACAAGTCTTTCTACCTCCTTCTCCTGAGTTTTTGGTTCACTTTCTGGCACTTGGTCTAAGTCCACTGGGTGGCCGGGATAGACTCAGACTGGATACTGTAACATCTCAGCCTTAGAATCTGTAAATGTCATAGAAAATTATGGTCATAACCCATATTCCAACTACTAAAACCTAGCAATGGATTCATCCCCATATTACTTAATTTTTTGGAAATTGCAGCGACTTGGGTGGCCAAGATAGCTAGGACTTATAATTCATGAGCACTGGCTAGTTTTTGGGGTGTAACTCATTTATTAAACCATTGAAAATTATTGGTGGTCATTTTTTCTAGTAATTAATAAGCCTTATCGAAAGGTTTAGACATGAGGGATCCTCTTGTAGTGGCATCTATGATGGATCTCAGAGGAACTACTTGACCATTGTAATAAGTTTAAATGATTAGTCAATCAAGTAGGGCATGACATGGGCACCTCCTAAGTAACTCTTTGAACCTCTACCAGGTTAATAAATGGATTCTCCATCGATTTGAGTGGATGAGGTGATGACATTCCTATTTTTGGTAGTTTTCAATGGAGGGAAGTATTTAGCAAGAAATTTTTGGGCAAAGTTATTACAGATTGTGATTGATTCTGGGGCAAGGGAGTTAAGCCATACCATAGCCTTATCACTTAGGGAAATGGGAAAAAGTCTCAGTTTAGAAGAATCATTGGGGACTTTGTTGTACCATCACGTGGCACACGATTCAATAAATTGGCTAGGTGAAGGTTATGGTCTTTAGTAGCAAATATCCCAAACTGGTTGTTTTAAACCATTTGGATTATGATCAGACCCAATTCAAAAGTGTTAGCCTCAACATTGAGATAGTTGATGCTCATGTGATTCTCTTTAGCATAAGGGTTGGCATGGTCTATAAGTGGTTTCATGGTGGGTGAATTAGGGTTAGCCATCTCACAGGTGATTCAGAAGTCAAGTGTGATCTTTTAAGATGCTAAATGTGCGATCAATCGTCAAAAGGTGCGAGGTCAGCCTCAGCTCCCCTAAACATAAATAGGACAATTTAAAAATATGTAACAAACAAACACGCTAACCCACACAATTCAATCGACACAAAAGCAAGAAAAATGCAACACAATATGTGAAAGAAAATAAATTAAAAACAGAATATTTTTTTGGCATTTGTTTTTTTTTAAATTTTTCAGCATCTGTAAAAAGAAACAACATTGCTGCATATGTAATAATACAAAGAAAAAATCACAAAACAAAAATAAGAAAATAAAAATGCCAAACACAGATCCTAAAATTTTCAACTAAAATTCTTCTATAGAAAAAAAAAATTATTAACACCTTTCCTCGACAATGATGCCAAAAACATGTCACACCAAACTTATCAGGTGTAAGTCAGTCGTACAACACAAGTGCACAAGTCAAGTAGTAATGTGATTCAAGTGTACCCCATATTGATCTAATAGGAAAAGTGTAATATGCGCTTCCACAAAAAAATCTCTAGTTTACTAATTCAGTTCAACTAGCTTGACGATTATTAAAAGAAGGTTTTTACGCCTTAAGATCCAAGTAAAACAGAATACTTAGCAGTAAAAGAAAATATAAAATAAGAGAGAAACAATTGTGAGTTGTTTAAGACAAATGAGGCTCATTCCTCTATGATTTGGAGATCATGACAGTTATTGTTTTTTTAAATGTTTTCCTACATGATCGTTGTCAATTGTGACAAAGTACTTATTATGCCTATATCTAAGTCAAAAAATTCTAGAATCCATGAAGTTGAGACTTCTTCAATCCACATAATGCCACATGACTTTTTTGATCCCCAAGAATGATTGCATAATTCCACCGGAATATGTTTATCCTCTCAGAATTTTATGGTTAACTCTTCGTTTCTACTACGCAATGGTTAGAGTTCATAGTTTTATGAAACATTTTAACCTCCTAGTTGGCCAGACTAGAAGTAAAGGAAGATCGGAGGTCAACCAATAATGTAGGCCACGAAAAGCCATTATGAAAAAACTACAATAAATCCACAACTTCCTACATCATAGAGACACGATGAAAGAATAGTTGCGCATTACGACGAAAACCATAGCGAAAGACATCACATGAGAATTCATTGCAAACGATATAAATATTAAAAACATACAAGAATTTATTTTCTCTGCAAAGCCAACAACTTTTCCTCTCATACAAAATCCCTCACAACTCACAAAGCAAAGAAAAACTCTCTCCTGAAGGTTCCTACTTAAAGAGGATAATAACCCTCATGAGATCCCTCACTCCTAAACTTTATTCATTCAGCCTCTAAGCCTTCTTTGATGTAGAACCCCTCTTAGAAGCCCTAAGACTTGATTTTATAGCATGAATCATGGTTTGGGCCATCAAATTTCCTTCCTAAATTGTTTCCCGCTCATCGTCGTGGCCAAAACCATTTCTGGCGTGCTCACACCGTTCTTCTGCTAGGGCTTCCATGTCATGCAAGATTGTGGCATGGTCACGCCGCCCTACAACAATATATGGCATGATCAGACTGAACTACTACAATACGCGACATGGTCATGACATTTTAGGCACAGTCACGCTAGTCTGGTTCAATCAATGGCATGGTCACGCTTCATTTAGGTTTGGTCATGCCACTTCTGGTCACTGTTCCATTAAATCTTCTCGTTCCATCTCGTTCGTGTCCAATTTTTGCATCCCGCACAACATGAAAAAATACCATTCTCAAGAATAAATTTAAGATAAATAAATAAATTTTTGATGTAAATTGCACGAAAAATAGTAGGTAAAATGATGTAAAATTGATGTATGTCATCTATGCTACTCTTTGTATAATGCTAAGACTTTATGTGTGAGCTTTGTAAATACATAAGAACTATGTTCTTCGTAGACAAGTTTAGATGAAAGGTGTCCTCTAAATGCAATCTTTTTTTTTTCATATGGTTCGGGTTACTCTAGTTGCGGTTTAGTTGGATGTGGTTGGGGTTGCTCTTGTTGAGGTTTAAGTGCCTAGTCTATTGGTTTGTTTTGGTTTTATTTCTACTTTTAGGCTATCTAACTATGATTTTAGGATTTTCTAAAGTGCAATCCATGTTATATGAGTGGAATTTATAGTTTGGTAATTTATTTTAGTTTAATTTCTTGAGTTTTGCACTAGATTGGTAGGGTAATGTTGTCCTTAGAAGATTTATCATGTCCAATCCTTGTTATGTGAGTGTAAATTTTTTGTAATCACGTATCTATATCCTAATTTTTAATTTTTACAGCTATTCTATCTTTTCTTTTGTATTTTTTGTTGTTTTATTTTATATATAGTTTAATATGTCAATTAAGCACAACATACTACAATCTCAGGAAAAATGAGTCAAATGGCATCAAGTGCTTCAATAGTTCTATACTGCAATATGGTATGCAATTTTTTAAATAGATGTCGAAAAGAGAATCCAAAAATTAATAAGAGATTTTATTGCTTTCACAAAAATAGGACATGTGAAGATTATAGATTTTTCCGATGGGTTAATGATATGTAAGAGTTCAGTCCAGATAATGGCCAAGTTAGGAGATATGCTATAGATACGAAGTTATCCCATTCATCATCTGAACAAGAAGGAGAACATTTTAATAACATTACTTATTTTAATTTTTATTATTATGATATTATGCATAAAGTAATGTCTTAAAAATGATATATTCGAGGAATTTGACTCTTGATATGTTTTCTGTACTCCTGAAGGCATGTTGTTATTCTGCAATAATTATTTCTAAAATGTAGCCATTTAACTAATTTACATCTATCATCATAAATCTCTTTTTAAATAGTTGTAGCATGGAAGATCATCCAAACAGACTTACTGCTACACCACCAACAACTTTCAAAAAGCATCTGTGATGATAGGAAGCAACTTCCTAGCTGCTTCATCAAAAATTAATAGCCTCTCCAAATAAACCCTAAGATTATGTTCTAAAAGTATCTATTCCATCATTTTTGGATATTCTAGACTCAATTTTAACATTTTCAAAACTCAATGAAGCATATATGAATAAAATTTAATTAACTAAAATGATAAAGATTATCATTCCAATGAACATATAAATTTTTGAATATCTATAATTATGATAAAAATTATTCTTTCGGCTTATATTTTTGAACTACATGAGCATCGGTGTTCAAAGATTGGTGCAACTGATGTGTTATCAGGAAATTGCTATCATATGACATGAATCACGATGCATTTTGAGCTAGAAATTTCTAAATTTAAATTCAAGGTCATTCATGTCATCATTTCAACAAGGTTATTTTCAAGTTAAATTTTTAGCTAAAATGAACTCAATTACAGAAAAAGTCATCCATTTTGAGTCAAAAATAAGACCATATCAAATACTTGAAGTGTGGGTAAAATATTTTTGTGCATCAATTAGATGGCTAACTAATCTCAAAATTTCACATGCTTACAGTCAAATTGAACAACTCAAAGAGAGAAATATAATGAGCTCAAAATCATTTAATTATGAGATTAATAAAGTACATAAATATTAAAAAGCTTATTTGCAATCAAGGGAATCAATTTGGATTGTCCAATGAAATATTTTAAGATCCTAGCTAAATTTACCAAAATGCCTCTCTCAAAAACTATAAATATACTCTTATTCTCCACTTGAAGAGGGAGAAGAGGAGGAGAGTGAGATGACAACCAAAGCATAACGCGTGAAGTTTTGATGGTTGTTATTGGTCACCCAAGATCCTAATTGACCATTAGAGTTCATCGCCAATCACCAAAGGCAACTATCGACCACCAGCCATCATTGAACAATCTATTACTATAAAGCTATGACTGTCAATTTTATTAATCACATAGTCTCTAATTTAGGAGAATAGTGAACCTTTGTATTTTTAATTTACCAGTGGATTACTTCTAAAATTTCAAGACTAGAAATTTTTTCCTTTCATTGGTTTTTATTTATGTAAATTTATTTGTTGTCTCTTACATCTATATCTTTGTTTGTGTATGCTGAAAAATTATACCAAGCTAGAGCATTAGATTTCTATGTCGATGAAAATTCTCTAGCATGCTACAAAGCGTAATAGTACTAAATTTATGCTTAGGCTAGGCTTTATAATTTTTTCTTCTAATTCAAAATATTTCACAAATAAGCTTTTATCATATGCACTAATCTCATTTACCAACTTGCGTGTGGAATCATTATGTAAAGCTAAACCTCCACCATCACAAATTTTGCATCACATTTTTATAAGTTGGGATTATTTCTAGAATCACAAGAACTGTTTGTTCATTCATAACATCTTTTGATTGATTGTAGGTAATAAATATATTTTAAAATTGAAAATTTTATTTTTACTTTGAATGTCAAAGAGTTTAAGGGTCCGTTTGGGGCAGCTTATTTGGTACGGTAACGTTTTGGAATCACATTTGACATGTTTGGGTAAACTGCGTTTTGGCAGCTTATGCGTTTTGAGAACGCTGAAAGCAGCGTTTTCAGACCGCACCTAGATAGATGCAGTATCAGCTTTCTTAAAAATTTGTAATAGCCACTACATCTAGCTTATCAACAAATTATTTTTAATCAGCTTATCAGCAGATTATTGTTTAATCAGCTTATCAGCAGATTATTTAATAAACTACAGCTGCCCCAAACAGATCCTAAAATAAGAAAATAATTTCTAATTTTATCGAACCAAGAGAAACTTTTTCTTAAAATTTAGCAGCTTTGTCAAAACAAATGAGCGCCAGGAATGCTTACCATGCATTGGCAACATGCCTTGTCATTTTCAAAATAATTTCATTAACAAGTGGCAATCGATTATAGAACAGACAAATCTAAAAGTGGAATAATCGTCGCAGGAATTCGAACTAGAAGAAAAAATGGAAAATTTTTTTTTTATCCATTTGTTAATTGGAAAATACTACAAAATAGCGGTGAAGTCTTCTAAAATCTCAAACAAATTTCTATCAAGATGAAGGTCACATTTCTCAATATCACAAGATAAAAAAGCTTGTGGGGGCAAAAACATATAGACCACCCGAAATTTGGTATTTAGAAATCAACTAACCACTTTCATCCTGATGCTTGAAGGAATGTCTGCGGCGGTAGAGTAATGAATGATCATCTTTGCATTGCATGAAAACCTAGCAAACACTCGGATAATGATAGAGAAGTAAGCAGGAGAAGAAACGTAGACTTTTACGTGGAAAATATTGAAAAAGGGAAAATACCTTGGGGCCTAGTTAAGTTGAAACAATCCACTATGAATGGTTATTACATAGGTCTACTATTCTCCTGAATTAGAAAATATATAGTTATAAAGTTAATCATTATATATGTACAATATTAGGCCATCGATACTAGTTGTAGCCTAGCTATAATGAATAGGTTCTTCGTGGTAGCAGGTTGTATGGGTCGTAATCGATTGCTATAGAGGCAGTAGTGTGTCGTGAATGTTGTAGGTGGAAGTTGTAGCAGTAGTTTGTTGTATAGGCTGTAGTTGAAAGTCATGGTAGTACTTGGCTGTGTCGGTTGCAGATTTTATGTTGCTTCAAGAGTTTTGGTTGGCTACAGAGGTTGTTGTAGGAAGTTGCAGAAGATGTGAACTACATAACTAGTAGTTGGTCACTCAAGGCCGTAGTGGTGAGCTGTGATAATGTCTGTGGACCGTAAGGGGCAGAGTTGGGAGTTGCACGAAGTGTGAGCCACATAGGTCATAGTTGATTACCTAGGTCATAGCGGTGAACCGAGATGACATTCATAAACTGTAGAGGTTGGAGTCTGGAGCTACACGAGTTTTGACCCATGTAAGTAATAGTTGGCTACATTGGTGAGTTATGATAACGTCTGTAGGTCACAGGGGCCAGAGTTGGGAGCTGTACAAGCTATAAGCCACGTAGGCAATAGTTAGTCATGTAGGCTGTAGTAGTGGGTTGTGTAATGTCTATAGACCGTCGGGCAGGAGTCAAGAGATACATGAGTTATGGACCATGCAAGCCATAATTGGTTATGTAGAGCATAGTAGTGAGTTGTGATAATATCTATAAACCACATGGACCGGAGTTGAGAACGACATGAGATGTGAGCCACGTAGGCCTTAATGGTGAGTTGTCATGATGTTCTTAGGTCACGAGGGCCAGAGTCGGGATTTGCATGAGATGTAAGTCACACATGTCATATTTTTTCACATAGGTTATAATGGAGAGCTATAATGAAGCCCATAGATCACAAAGACAAAAGGCAGGAGTTGCAAGAGCTGTGCATTATGTAGGTCGTAGTAGTGAGCTGTGATGACATCTTTAGAACTCAGAACCTGAAGTTGAGAGCTACATAAGTTATGGACCACGTATGTTGTAGTTGGTCACGTAAGTCATAGTGGTGAGCTGTGATGACATTCGTAAACCATATGGCTAGCACTATAAGAAAACTATAAATTAGTGTCATAATTAGGGTCAGATTTATTTCCGACGAAAAGTTATTGACAAATTAGCGTCCATTAGTGTCGCCCCGTGGTTCTACTTTTAAAAGAAACAACGCAGGAAAGTTATGTCAAGAGGAAGTCGCTAAGACGAAGCTATAGCATCAGATTAGTATCAGTTGTGACTGACGCTAATATTACTTATGAGCATCAGCAATCGCGGATGCTAATTCTGAGAGCCCAAAAATAGGGATCCCACAGGCAGCAGCTCTATTTTGCACTCTCTTGACCTTCGGCTTGATTTTGATGCCTTTGTCGTCTCTGTAGCTTCTTCGGTGAATCTAGCTTCAGTTCACTGCTCCAACCCCGTTTATTGTGAGAAAACTTCTTCCATGCCTCCAAGCTTTGGTTTAGCATAAGTTTTCTTCCTTTTTTTTTTTTTCTTGCATAGGTATTAGATCCGAAAATACATAGGTTTTGCTTGCATGTTTTTTATATTTAATTGCTAGGTATGCAATGCATATGATTTCATGATTTTCCCAAAATTTAGGTGTAAGATATGTAAATACATATGAATTTTGTGCTATATATGAAAATTTTGGTGTGAGATATGTAAATGAATAAGAAAATTATAGTATGTACGTAAATATGAAATTTAGTTTTGAGATATGTGAATACATAAGAAATTTGTGCTATGTATGTAAATAAGAAAAATTAGGTGCGAGATATGTAAATCCATAGAAAATTTGTGCTATGTATGTATGTTAATATAAAAATTAGGTGTGAGATATGTAAATGCATAATAAATTTGTGCAATATATGTATGTAAATGTGAAATTTAGATGTAAGATATGTAAATTAAAAATAAATTTTGTGCTATGTATGTAAACCTAAAAATTTTGGAGTGAGATGTGTAAATACATAAGAAATTTGTGTTATCTTTTTAAATATGAAAATTTAGGAATTATGTTTTATGTATATAAATATGAAAATTTAGGTGTGAGATATGTAAGTACATAAAAATATTGCTCTATGTATGTAAATATGAAAGTTTAGATGGGAGATATATAAATACATAAGAAATTTGTCATATGTAAGTTATGGGTGAAGTTAGAATAATGTTTTATTTAGTAGAGGGCAAGATAATGATGTAGTAATTTAATAATGTAATGGTGGGTTTATGGGTTAGTTTGGGTGTCAATGGGTTAATGGGTTGATTATCGGAATTTGTGGGCTATGGGTTTCGGGTATGATGTGTAGGTGGCATAAAGTTTCAAATATGATGTGTAATATGTAGGTGCACTAATCTATAGAGATACATTTATGGTATAGATGGACATTCAAAGAGTTAGATCGTGAATATATAACATATTATATACAGAAAAAAAAAGATTAACTAATGACTTTATTGCTGATGTTGAAGAGTTCGTGCATATGACATTCCAGCTGTTTGTTTACCTTTTAGAAGGTAGGTTTTGATGCTACTATGCGAAACACAAGAATCAAGCGTACCTGACACCTGATGATGTGAAGTTTGACCTATACCACAAGGGATTTAAACCTGATTATTAGTATTGAACATCACAAGTTGAATTTGAATTGATATTCAGTACTGTGATGCGGGAGCCTCATCAAGTTATGCCCCTCCAACTGTTTATGATTTTGACATGTATGAGGAAATGTCGAAAGATACGAACAGGGCTCATTTTGTTGGGAGAGTGCCTGATGATGACCAGAAATCGAACAGTGAAGTGCAATATTTCTATGAACAATTAAAGCTGCCCAATAACCACTCTGGGAAGGATGCACTCGCACACAGAGTTAACAGTCGCCCTAGGAATGTTGAGTATCAAATCCGATTTTAACATGTACAGAAAATGCTTCATTCTAGTAGCAACATTATTAAATGAGACAAACTCTGTTAGTAATTTAGTTCTAGAAGATTTGTATAGAACTAATAAGTTAGTGGCAAAGTTGGGGCTAATATCTGAAAGATAGATTGCTGTGTCAATGATTGTATGTTATATTACAGAGAAAATGCACTAGAGAAAAAAAAAAAAGAAAATTTTGCGATGCCGATAGATTCAAACCAGGGTGGAGAAAGTTTAAAAACTACAAGAATATTCCTTACAAACATCTCTTTTATTTTTCTCTCATTCCATGGCTCCAACGACTACTTTTTTCTGTGCGCACAACTCCCCACATGACATGGCATAATACCAGACCTATTAGTGTTAATACAATGAATCATCCTTTAGTTGGTAAAGCTCAGAAAAACTTCGACTGCAATTATCTGGATTTTGCAGTAAAACCATGAACATTAGGCTTGGCTTATGTACAGATGGGTTCACATCTTACAATCATGTTGCAACACCCTATTCTTATTGTCCAGTTATCATCACACTATATAATTTGCCCATTTATATGTGTTTATTGTGTAGTTTTATTTTCTAATGTTGATCATACCAGGGCCACATAACTAAAGAGTGAAATTGACATATACTTACAGTCTCTTGTTAATGAGCTGTAGGTAGTGAAAATCAGGCATGTTGACTTATGTTATTGCAATAAAACAAAATTTTTACTTCATAGCTGATCTTATGCAAACGACAGCGATTTCCAAGCTTATGGGATGCAATCTGGTTGGAGCACAACAGGGAAATTGGAATGTCCCTACTACACGAACATGTCTGAAGCATTCACTTTGAAGATGAAAGAAAAAATTCCTAGTTTGATTGTCATCAGAGGTTTGTAGCGCGTGCTCACCCATTCCAGAGGAATAATGATTGAATTTTCAGAAATAGTGTTGAAAAATCAAGTTCACTCCCAAGGATTTTTGAAAGCGATATATTGCAGATGATTAGTGAAGCTCTTAAGATCCTTAAGAGATCGAAATTAGGCTCAAGTCATCTTCTAGGGTATGGTGTTACACATAATTGGATGAAGCAGATTAATTTTGGGATACTCCTTACTGGAAAACCATTTTGATTAGGTATAATCTAAACATTATGCATATTGAGAAAAATTAATTTGATAATATATTTTATGCTATTTTGGATATCAAGGGAAAAATAAATAAGAACGTCAAAGTAAGAATGGATCTGAAAGAGTATTGCAAGAGAAAGGGGTTAGAACTACAAGAGACAAATGCAAGTAAAATAAGAAAGCCCAAAGTTATATATTTTCTCACATCAGGTCAATGAAAGTAATCTTTGAGTGGTTGCATTCCTTGCAGTTTCCTCGTGGTTGTGCCTCTAACATAGACTGATGTGTTGATTTGGGTACATCAAAAATATTTGGCATGAATAGAAACAAATGTCATATTTTCGTGCAGTGCTTATTACCTATTTCATTCAAAACTTTGACAAACTCAATACTCGATCCATTGATCACAATTAATATATTCTTCAGGGAGTTGTGTGTAGGCACTTTGGATGTTCATTCTAAGCGAAGTCTTAATGAGATTATTTTGTTATTGTTGTGCAAGCTCAAACGAATTTTTCCTGCAGAGTTTTTTGACTCAAAGGAGCATCTGATCATTCTCTTGTGTCNGTAAACGATCTGTGTTTGCTTGTGTTCTTTTTTCGTCTCATTTATATGCCAGGAAGTACATATCCCACAACAGGTATTTATAAATCAACTAACCACTTTCATCCTGATGCGTGACGAAAAGTCTGCGGCGGTAGAGTAATGAATTATCATCTTTGCATTGCATGAAAACCTAGCAAACACTCGGATAATGATAGAGAAGTAAGCAGGAGAAGAAACATCGATTTTTACGTGGAAAATCCTAAAAAAGGGCAAAATACCTTGGGGCCTAGCTAAGTTGAAACAATTCACTACGAATGATAATTACATAAGTATACTCTTCTCCTGAATTAGAAAATATATAGTTATAAAGTTAATCATTGTATATGTACAATATTAGGCCATCGATACTAGTTGTAGCCTTGCTATAATGAATAAGGTTCTTGGTGGTAGCAAGTTGTAAGGGTCGTAATCGATTGCTATGGAGGCAGTAGTATGTCGTGAATGTTGTAGGTGGTAGTTGTAGCAGTAGCTTGTTGTATAGGCTGTAGTTGAAAGTTATGGTAGTAGTTGGCTCTGTCGGTTGCAGATTTTACGTTGCTTCAAGAGTTTTGGTTGGCTACAGAGGTTGTTGTAGGAAGCTGCAGAGTATGTGAACTACATAACTAGTAGTTGGTCACTCAAGGCCGTAGTGGTGAGTTGTGATGACGTCTGTGGACCGCAAGGGGCAGAGTTGGGAGTTGCATGAAGTGTGAGCCACATGGGGCATAGTTGATCACCTAGGTTGTAGCAGTGAACTGAGATGACATTCATAAACTATAGAGGTTGGAGTCAGGAGCTACACGAGTTATGGACCATGTAAGTAATAGTTGGCTACATTGGTGAGTTATGATGACGTCTGTAGGTCATAGGGGCCAGATTTGGGAGCTGTACAAGCTATAAGCCACGTAGGCAATAATTGATCACGTAGGCTATAGTAGTGGGTTGTGTAATGCCTATAGACCGTCGGGCAGGAGTCAAGAGATACATGAGTTATGGACCATGTAAGCCATAATTGGTTTTGTATAGCATAGTAGTGAGTTGTGATAATATCTATAAACCACATGGGTCAGAGTTGAGAACGACATGAGATGTGAGCCACGTAGGCCTTAATGGTGAGCTGTCATGATGTTCTTCGGTCACGAGGGCCAGAGTCGGGATTTGCATGAGATGTAAGTCACACATGTCATATTTTGTCACATAGGCTATAATGAAGAGCTATAATGAAGCCCATAGATCACAAAGACAAAATACAGGAGTTGCAAGAGCTGTGCATTATGTAGGTCGTAGTAGTGAGCTGTGATGACATCTTTAGAACTCAGAACCTGAAGTTGAGAGCTACATAAGTTATGGACCACGTATGTTGTAGTTGGTCACGTAAGTCATAGTGGTGAGCTGTGATGACATTCGTAAACCATATGGCTAGCACTATAAGAAAACTATAAATTAGTGTCATAATTAGGGTCAGATTTATTTCTGACGAAAAATTATTGACAAATTAGCGTCCATTAGTGTCGCCCCGTGGTTCTACTTTTAAAAGGAACAACGCAGGAAAGTTATGTCAAGAGGAAGTCGCTAAGACGAAGCTATAGCATCAGATTAGTATCAGTTGTGACTGACGCTAATATTACTTATTAGCATCAGCAATGGCAGATGCTAATTCTGATGCAAGAGCCCAAAAATAGGGATCCCACAGACAGCAGCTCTATTTTGCACTCTCTTGTCCTTCGGCTTGATTTTGATGCCTTTGTCGTCTCCGTAGCTTCTTCGGTGAATCTTGCTCCAGTTCACTGCTCCAACCCCGTTTATTGTGAGAAAACTTCTTCCACGCCTTCAAGCTTTGGTTTAGCATAAGTTTTCTTCCTTTTTTTTTCTTGCATAGGTATTAGATCCGAAAATACATAGGTTTTGCTTGCATGTTTTTTATATTTAATTGTTAGGTATGCAATGCATATGATTTCATGATTTTCCCTAAGTTTAGGTGTGAGATATGTAAATGAATAAGAAAATTATAGTATGTACGTAAATATGAAATTTAGTTTTGAGATATGTGAATACATAAGAAATTTGTGCTATGTATGTAAATAAGAAAAATTAGGTGTGAGATATGTAAATCCATAGAAAATTTGTGCTATGTATGTATGTTAATATGAAAATTAGGTGTGAGATATGTAAATGCATAATAAATTTGTGCAATATATGTATGTAAATATGAAATTTAGATGTAAGATATGTAAATTAAAAATAAATTTTGTGCTATGTATGTAAACCTAAAAATTTAGGAGTGAGATGTGTAAATACATAAGAAATTTGTGTTATCTTTGTAAATATGAAAATTTAGGAATTATGTTTTATGTATATAAATATGAAAATTTAGGTGTGAGATATGTAAGTACATAAAAATATTGCTCTATGTATGTAAATATGAAAGTTTAGATGGGAGATATATAAATACATAAGAAATTTGTCATATGTAAGTTATGGGTGAAGTTAGAATAATGTTAATTTTTATTTAGTAGAGGGCAAGATAATGATGTAGTAATTTAACAATGTAATGGTGGGTTTATGGGTTAGTTTGGGTGTCAATGGGTTAATGGGTTGATTATCGGAATTTGTGGGCTATGGGTTTCGGGTATGATGTGTAGGTGGCATAAAGTTTCAAATATGATGTGTAATATGTAGGTGCACTAATCTATAGAGATACATTTATGGTATAGATGGACATTCAAAGAGTTAGATCGTGAATATATAACATATTATATACAAAAAAAAAAGATTAACTAATGACTTTATTGCTGATGTTGAAGAGTTCGTGCATATGGCATTCCAGCTGCCTGTTTACCTTTTAGAAGGTAAGTTTTGATGCTACTATGCGAAACACAAGAATCAAGCGTACCTGACACCTGATGATGTGAAGTTTGACCTATACCACAAGGGATTTAAACCTGATTATTAGTATTGAACATCACAAGTTGAATTTGAATTGATATTCAGTACTGTGATGCGGGAGCCTCATCAAGTTATGCCCCTCCAACTGTTTACGATTCTGACATGTATGAGGAAATGTCGAAAGGAACGAACAGGGCTCTTTTTGTTGGGAGAGTGCCAGATGATGACCAGAAATCGAACAGTGAAGTGCAATATTTCTATGAACAATTAAAGCTGCCCAATAACCACTGTGGGAAGGATGCACTTCGCACACAGAGTAAACAGTCGCCCTAGGAATGTTGAGTATCAAATCCGATTTTAACATGTACAGGGAATGCTTCATTCTAGTAGCAACATTATTAAATGAGACAAACTCTGTTGGTAATTTAGTTCTAGAAGATTTGTATAGAACTAACAAGTTAGTGGAAAAGTTGGGGCTAATATCTGAAAGATAGATTACTGTGTCAATGATTGTATGTTATATTACAAAGAAAATGCACTAGAGAAAAAAAAAGAAAATTTTGCGGTGCTGATAGATTCAAACCAGAGTGGAGAAAGAGTAAAAACTACAAGAATATTCCTTACAAACATCTCTTTTATTTTCCTCTCATTCCATGGCTCCAACGACTATTTTTTTCTGTGCGCACAACTCCCCACATGACATGACATAATACCAGAACTATTAGTGTTAATACAATGAATCATCCTTTAGTTGGTAAAGCTCAAAAAAACTTCGACTGCAATTATCTGGATTTTGCAGTAAAACCATGGAACATTAGGCTTAGCTTATGTACAGATGTGTTCACATCTTACAATCATGTTGCAACACCCTATTCTTATTGTCCAGTTATCATCACACTATATAATTTGCCCATTGATATTTGTTTATTGTGTAGTTTTATTTTCTAATGTTGATCATACCAGGGCCACATAAGCTAAAGAGTGAAATTGACGTATACTTACAGTCTCTTGTTAATGAGCTGCAGGTAGTGAAAAACAGGCATGTTGACTTATGTTATTGCAATAAAACAAAATTTTTACTTCATAGCTGATCTTATGCAAACGACAGCGATTTCCAAGCTTATGGGATGCTATCTGGTTGGAGCACAACAGGGAAATTGGAATGTCCCTACTACACGAACATGTCTGAAGCATCCACTTTGAAGATGAAAGAAAAAATTCCTAGTTTGATTGTCATCAGAGGTTTGTAGCGTGCGCTCACCCATTCCAGAGGAATAATGATTGAATTTTCAGAAATAGTGTTGAAAAATCAAGTTCACTCCCAAGGATTTTTGAAAGCGATATATTGCAGATGATTAGTGAAGTTCTTAAGATCCTTAAGAGATCGAAATTAAGCTCAAGTCATCTTCTAGGGTATGGTGTTACACATAATTGGATGAAGCAGATTAATTTTGGGATACTCCATACTAGAAAACCATTTTTATTAGGTATAATCTAAACATTATGCATATTGAGAAAAATTAATTTGATAATATATTTTATACTATTTTAGATATCAAGGGAAAAATAAATAAGAACGTCAAAGTAAGAATGGATCTGAAAGAGTATTGCAAGAGAAAGGGGTTAGAACTACAAGAGACAATGCAAGTAAAGTAAGAAAGCCCAAAGTTATATATTGTCTCACATCAGGTCAATGAAAGTAATCTTTGAGTGGTTGCATTCCTTGCAGTTTCCTGGTGGTTGTGCCTCTAACATAGACTGATGTGTTGATTTGGGTACATCAAAAATATTTGGCATGAATAGAAACAAATGTCATATTTTCGTGCAGTGCTTATTACCTATTTCATTCAAAACTTTGACAAACTCAATACTCGATCCATTGATCACAATTAATACATTCTTCAGGGAGTTGTGTGCAAACACTTTGGATGTTCATTCTAAGCAAAGTCTTAATGCGATTATTTTGTTATTGTTGTGCAAGCTCAAAAAAATTTTTCCTGCAGAGTTTTTTGACTCAAAGGAGCATCTGATCATTCTCTTGTGTCATGAGGCAATTTGGGGGAACCGGTGCAGTATATGTTGATGTATCCCTTTGAGATATATGTCTTTAGTTTAGTGTGAACTATCGTTCTTTTCTTCTAAAATGACTAATATGTGCAGATTTCTAAATAAAATAAGAAATACAGTTAAGAATAAAACACATCCTGAGGGTTCGATTTGCGAGACATACCTATTACAAGAGACAATTATTTTTTGTTCTTATTAGATCGATCAAGGGCAATAGACAAATGAAACTATTGGTCAGATGCATTCGCAAATAGAATTATCGGTATTCTAGATAACTGGTGAACTTGTAAGTAGGCATGACACGTGCTCCCTAAACAATAGAGAGGTTCGAGCGACTTCTTTTTATGTTCGACTAAACTACGACAAAGTACAACCATTCATAAAGTAAGATTAAAAGTACTAAAAATTTCTCAAAGTTTTTTATCTGGATTACTATATCAGTAAAATTAGACATATAAACGATATTGAGGTCCACAGGTTATTTTCCTGGAGCCTGAACATAGAGGTTGACTCTCTTGTAAACAAGAAGATCAAATAAGAAACCCCGAAGTAGTTCAAATTACATATATGTTTGAGTAACTTTTTCAAGTAACCGACATGTTTTGTAGTTGTACTCAACAAAGTAAAACTAATTATTCTTTGGAAATTCTTCTAGGTTCGTGATAGAAGCAATGAAATCCTAGGCCTAATCAAAGTATCAGGACATGGAAAATATTTGAAGTAAAATGGTTATAAATTTCACACAAACACTTCGTGTGAGGAAGAGTAGACTTATAATTGTGGTGCGTGTGTTAGAGAAAACACACACATAGATAATGAGATCAGTTTNGAGAGGTTCGAGCGACTTCTTTTTATGTTCGACTAAACTACGACAAAGTACAACCATTCATAAAGTAAGATTGAATGTATTAAAAATTTCTCAAAGTTTTTATCTGGAATACTATATCAGTAAAATTAGACATATAAACGATATTGAGGTCCATAGGTTATTTGCCTGGAGCCTGAACATAGAGGTTGACTCTCTGGTAAACAAGAAGATCAAATAAGAAATCCCGAAGTAGTTCAAATTACATATATGATTGAGTAAATTTTTCAAGTAACCGAGATGTTTTGTAGTTGTACTCAACAAAGTAAAACTAATTATTCTTTGGAAATTCTTCTAGGTTCGTGATAGAAGCAATGAAATCCTAGACCGGGCTTATTAAATCTTGCTTGGGGGCCTAATCAAAGTATCAGGACATGGAAAATATTTGAAGTAAAATGGTTATAAATTTCACACAAACACTTCGTGTGAGGAAGAGCAGACTTATAATTGTGGTGCTTGTGTTAGAGAAAACACACACATAGATAATGAGATCAGTTATTACAAAATACTAAATAAAATAGTCCAGTTGTAATATTTGGGCTACGTTGAACACAATGTCTACATATTCAACTATGAGTGGTTTGGTTATGTTCTTAATTGAGCAACACGAACACTAGACCCATATGATATTACTAAACTTAAAATGAATAGAAGATATGTAAAGTACGATCCATTTATTCTGGCATATAAGACTAGTCAGATTTATTATGTTTGATATCGTTATCAATCAACGAATAAAATTGATTGGGATGTTTTATTGAAGAATAACCATAAAAAAATGTTAAAATGAAAAATGTTATCAAACCTATTTACCAAGATCCAGTTATGTCTAATTCTCGTATCCAACTTAGCTCAATTGATGAGGAGTTAGCACTAGAGCATACCATGACGCTATATGAAGAAGTCCATATGGATGAAAATGATGACAAGGTTGAGGAATAAATTTTACGTTCTTCAACACCTGGATCATTGAATGAAACTGAATAAAAAATTGTATCTATACTTAGATGTTTAGTTTATGCACCTTCATTCATGGTTACGGCATGTTTCATGTTAATATTCTACAATATATTCATTTTAATTTTCCGTATTATATTACAAACTAATCCTGCTAACTATTTTTTTTTTATTTTGCAAATGGTAGGTGCAACGCCCCCAGAGAGATCCCACATTTATGGGACTTTGGGGAACACATATCGAAGGTTGAAGAAGGCCTTCATTAACTCTAACAAGTACGATAGTCATGCATTCACTCTTGTGACTCCTTCTGTTGCCCCTCCCGCCACACTATGACCTTCATAGGCACCACCTCCCACTCAAGCACCATATTTCTACCAATATTCCTAATCCAATGAGCCAGACCCATATACTTCAGTACATGTGATGGCTGACACCACTGACAGAGTTTATATAGTGTCAGAGGGTGATTCGTAAGTCAAATATGTTTTATACAGTTAAGTAGTTTCAAATTTAGTTACATTTTATAATTTAATTTATGTTTCATTTGCAGATTACACCCTTCCAAGCTGCCAATGATGCGAATCACGGAGTTCATCTATAATAGGTACGATCAGCCATTTCATACATGAAAGCAGATCCCAATTACAACTCGGGACATGTATTTCATAGAGTTTGAGGTATAATATGTTAATTTATTAGTTAATGCTATTTCATTTGTTTTTATATTGATCTAACATACATCATTTCTAATTTGTGAAGGTCTTTTTACTGGTCACCAAAACACCAACAGATTTTGCAGATTTATAAGATCGTGCTAGGCATAGGCTCGGGTACATGTTAATTACAACATGAAAGAAGGGGCAGAGGCTCTCGTTGGTTGGAGAGGAAGTTTGGGAGGAGCTGAACTGAGCATGGGCTTCCTCAGATTACCAGTGAAAGAGACAGACAAATTAACAAAATCAGGCGAAGGAAGGAGCCATAGGGGCCGCACTCCACATTGGAGGTTTGATCCTCCCACACAAGCACTATTGGAGACTGCTTTGATTATCTCAAAATGTAAGAATATACATATTTATGTATTTCTGTGACTCTTATTTATATCTGATCATGTATACATGACGAGAAGTTTGACTGAGAGCCATCCATTGTTGAATTGCATGTCCTCACACAACGGCGTGCGTGTACACAACAGTGGGTTTCTGAGCACTCTCGACGTGTAAATGTAAGTTAAGAAAATGTAATTTTCTTTTTTTATGGGGTTATTAATATGCCAATTAATATTTGAAATGCAAATTAATTTTTTAATTTTGACTTGCAGGAGAAGTATGAGCATCTTCGGGATAGATAGAGCAAGGTTGTCATCCTAACATCGCAGTCCGCTAGCAGCAGTGGTAGCCAGTCTACCAATGTCAGACTGATTTGAGTTGTGGATGCAAACGACAGGGAAGAAGGAGATAGTGCATGGCCTTACAACGAAGGGGGTGATATTTGAGGCTGAGCCCTACTGTGGGTCTGTGGATAACCCCAGTAACTCGTTACAAGCTCAGCATGAGGAGCTTGTCAGGCATGTCATGATGATGAATGAAGAGCTTTGGCAGGTGTTTGAAGGTTATTAGGTTGTTTCAGATGGTCTGGCAAGACTGACAGAGAGTCTTGATCACTAGGGAAAGCAGCATATGAGTTCGATCGAGGAGTAGGAGGAGGTGAAGGAGGAGCAAGGTGCTGTTGACGATGAAGATTAAGATTTTTTATTTTGTGTTAGATTTGTTCCCCCGACACAGGGTTGATTGTATATTTTTTCATTTCCAGTTAGACAAACGTTAATTCTTGTGTTGTAAACTTTCAAAAATTTGATCTATTTTTTTAATCAAATTCGGTTTCTTTATGTAAATATTTTAGAGATTTTTTATTATATTATGTTGTTTGTGATTGTTATTTACAGGTGTGTGAAAATCTGAATGTTTTATTGTTTTTTTTTCTTTTGATTTCTTTCTTACAGGTTTGCATCAGATTAGTGTCAGAATATTCTGACGCTTAAATCTACAATCATCATATAATGAATGTCACCACTGAAACAACACAATAGCATCAAAGCAGGGAGACACCAATTAGTGTTGGACTATTTTGACGTTATTGTGTCGTTACCCTAGTGTTGCTAACAATTGCGACATGAATTTTAATGACGGATTTTAGCGACACTATTTCGGATGTTAGTTAAAATCTGACACAAAATCAATTACCGACGCTAATTTTAACGCCGAATTTTATGTGACACCTATCTGACGCTAATTGAGATTAGCATTGGAAAGAAATTGATTAGCTTTGAAGCTGTTCAACACTAATCAGGTAATTTTCTGTAGTGTGGAGTCAGGAGCTTAATGAGTTATGGACTACATATGCCATAGTGATGAGAAGTGATGACGTTCGTAGGCCACAATGATTGAAGCTAGGAGTTGCATGAGATGTAAGCTACGTAGGCCATAATTGATCACAGAGGCTGTAACCGTAAAATTGCGATGACATTTATAGAGCACAGAGACCAAAGTAAGGAGCTCCATGAGCTATGAACCACGTAGGTTGTAGTTGATCACATAAGCCATAATGATGACCTGTGATGACATTTGTAAGTCACTAGGGCTTGAGTCGAGAGCTGTACGAGTTATGAACTATGTAGGTTAAAGTTGGTAATGTAAGTCATAGCGGTGAGCTGTGATGATTTCTATAGGTCATGGGGGTCGGAGTTGAGAGCTAAAAAGAGGGAGCTTTAGGAGTTTGGAGAATTTCACCATCTTCGGGGTGCATTTTAACACTATCTTTAAGAGGTGCCATTACTCCGTATGTTGGGGTGTGGTTATACTATCATGGTGACATGTTGTTGCCCTATATCTGAGTGCATTGTTACACCATCTCCAAGGCACATTATTATACCATATCAAGGGTGCATTGTTGCACCACATTAGGGTATTCATTATTACATCATCTTTAATATATATTGTTACACTGTCTTCAAGAGTCGTCATTACACCATATCCAAGGTGCATTGTTACAACGTATGTGAGGTTATTCACCATTCTGCAATGTACTACATCACATATTATATGATGGTCAACTGTGGCCAGTGGGTGGTGGTTAGAGTTAGTCGGTAGTGGTGGCAAGAGCTGGCCTAAAGAGACAGAGGGAGCTGTCCTAGGCGAAGGTGGCTAGAGTTGGCTGGTGGCAGCGACAGCCAGAGTTGGCTAGTTATGGCGGTTTCCTAGGCTTCGACTACTAGAGTTGGTCGTTGGCAGCAACGACTAGAGTTGGCTAGTGATGAGGTTGGCCAAAGTTGTCGGCCAACATTGGCCCAAGCAAGCCAGTGGAAGTGGCAGCAAGAGTTGGTCGGATGTAGCGGCCAAAGTTTGCAGTAGCCGAAGTTAGCCAACAGCGTTGGCCAAAGCTGGCAACGACTGTTGCAGGAGGGGTAGGTATTTGCTAGATCAGCGGTGCATAAACAATGTTGAGCTTCAACTCCTTAATTTCTTCTTCAAGCTCATAATTTAGGTCCCTTTTTCAAGACGAGGTAGTGCTCAATTTATAGAATTTATGTTCTAAATAGAAAATATATTTGGACCACTCTTGATGGGATGGCCCAGAGAGATCCCCTTAATTAGACGTCGTTTGATGGACATCTAAGTTCCTTTATGATGTAGGAATGGTAAGATCTTGGGTTCATTGGATTCATCTTGTTCAGACGGTTGATTCGACTATAACTTTGCCAGAATCAAAATCTGTTTGACTTTTCAATTATGCTCGGAAATCTCCCAAAAGTAGTTTAATGGCTTCATATGGGCTTGATTTGACTCGAAATGGACCAATATTTGTACCATTGGGTTCTAGTCAAACCAGCCAGTTCGACTATAAGTTTGCGGAGATTAAATTTTTGAATGGTTTTTAATCTAAGTGTGAGTATTTCTTTTTAAAAAAGTATCCTCGAGAACAATGTCATGCCTCGAGATTCATGTCGAATAATGAGACTTTATTGGTGCATCACTCCCATTTTCTAAATTCTCGCTCCAATATGAAAATTCATGGTAAAACCTCAGCACATGTTTTTCATTTTTATTAAATTCTCAATAGTTTATATTGGTTCTGTAGTTCGAAAAAATCACCTGAAATATCAATATTTCTGGTGGTATGTATGTACCATTAATTTTTATTTGAGAATACGACTAGTAATATAATATCTTGATAAATCGAATTGCAAATCATTTTGTACTTAATGAGTAAAACATATGTTTTATTCCTCTAAAGCAGTTATCGAACTCAGCAGTTATCTTCCAAGCCACTTTATATTAACCATAATGCCAAAACAACATCTTACACCTACATCTAGGCATGTGATCATGGGTCCACCCTATGCCATTAATACAACTTAATCAATAGTTAAGGACAAAATTAAGCTTAGGTCGAATAGCCTGACCAAATTAAATTTTACTTAAATATTAGAACTTCTTCAACTTTTCTACTTGTTCTAACCCAATTCAATCCAACTTTGCATATGGGGATAGTAACTATATCAAAAAAAAAAGAGAAAATAGCTAAGATCAAATGAAAGTACAANAACTTCTTCAACTTTTCTACTTGTCCTAACCCAATTCAATCCAACTTTGCATATGGGGATAGTAACTATATCCAAAAAAAAAGAGAAAATAGCTAAGATCAAATGAAAGTACAGAGATATCTAGTAGCCATTAATTGCTTGGCACACTAGCTTGTACTCATTGATAGTCATGTGCCATAGTGAAAGTAACATTTTTTGTTTCACAATATTATTCAAAAAANTACTCATTGATAGTCATGTGCCATAGTGAAAGTAACATTTTTTGTTTCACAATATTATTCAAAAAATCATCCTTTGTTTAAGCAAGCTATGGCCCCAAGAAGAGTGTTTCAATGTGATAATTGTTTTCTCTACATGTAATAGCAAAAGATAGAAAACTTTGGACAGCGTAGAGAGTGTCCACCGGAGTAGAAGATCTCATTGGATGGATTTATTTCTTGATTTGATTTCTTCTATTACTAAGAAAAGAAATATTCCAAAGGAGACAACCAAGCATTCAATTGATTTTAATATGCTTCACATGATCCTCAAGGGTACAATATTTATATAGGTTTTCATTATATGAGTCTTGAAAAAAAAATNGAAAAGAAATATTCCAAAGGAGACAACCAAGCATTCAATTGATTTTAATATGCTTCACATGATCCTCAAGGGCACTATATTTATATAGGTTTTCATTATGTGAGACTTGAAAAAAAAAAACCCTATATTAAAAAAGGAGAAGAAAAGTCATATACTATATTGTAGTTGTCATGCCAGTTGTATCGTACATTTTTATTTGATCCATTATGTCTTAAGTTGATGATACTTGATACTTAAAATTCAACCATTACTATAATCATCAAAAGGGACCCTTNTTTATTTGATCCATTATGTCTTAAGTTGATGATACTTGATACTTAAAATTCAACCATTACTATAATCATCAAGAGGGGTCCCTATTTTATATATCTTTTGATGACTTTTATAAATAATGTCATTTCAATTCAATTGATAATATAAACTTGTATTATGTGGCTGTTAGTATCCGATATATTTGAAATGAAAAGTGATGGCTAGAGTTTCTTATGACCATATAAATTGTAATTTAAGTTATTTTTTCATGTCAAAATCTTTGTCGAACATGGATGAAGTTAGACCTTTTACATTAAAGTGTAGTGAAAATATGTAATTTCTTCAATTTGTGAAAGGGTTGATCGATTAATTGATGATATAGAGGAGAACAATTAAATTTACACACAAAATAAAAATAATNAGTGTAGTGAAAATATGTAATTTCTTCAATTTGTGAAAGGGTTGATCGATTAATTGATGATATAGAGGAGAATAATTAAATTTACACACAAAATAAAAAAAAAAAAAATTATCCAAAACATAAAATTTTTGAAGAAAAAATGTCATGGATGACTTAGCTAAGCCTTTCAATGGCATCCTAATCATGATTCAAATATAACATTTACAATTTGTTTGCCATAATTGATAGTAATGAGCTAAAAAGAAAAACTTTATACCTTTGCATGGTATTAAATGCTAACAAAAAGCTAGCAAAATAGTTTGTGGAATGTGTTGCCACAAATTATGCATCTGAGCTCCTTTTTTCATCTAATCATCATCATAATGAATGATATTTAATGATAATTTTGCTGGGTTTTCAGGAAGATCAATTCCACGGTGCTGCATATG
>JXCR01096892.1:0-12568 GCA_002079205.1 Phalaenopsis hybrid cultivar | reverse complement strand
CCACACAATTTACTGAGCCATAAAACTCAATTTAACTTGATTTTATGTATGCTCCATGCTTACTTGTATGCTTGTTTTGTGAGAAATTTGTTAAAAAAATATGTATTGTAAAAGAAACAAGAAAGCAAGGGTTAGAGCCTACTCCAATGTTATTTGAGTAGCATGCTTGAAATCACTAGCATGTGTCCATAAGAATATATTTGCACGCAACACACACAAATATTGTTAAGTAATCTGATAAGATTGAAATTAATGTTTATTTACTTAATATGTGATCTCATTAAATGATTACAAGTATGGACTCACTTACACGGTTATCTTATCCTTCTCTATTTGAACATTATTGTAAGTTGCATGTGATTGATGGCTACAGTATACTTATAATCTCAAAGGTTCACTAAAAATTTTATGTATTTTTTATCATTCATTTATCTATATTAATTTGTATTCATTTTATCATCATTTAAAATAATCATGTCTCATTAGCATGGTGTTAAGTGAGAATTAATGACACTCGCTAACCACACAAGTATACGAAGGTTATGCGTCAATCCCACAAGCAACTGATTAATTCCTCAAATTATCGAATTACTAGCTTGCTAACTCTAAATCTAGTTAAAAATTGTGAAAGTTTTTGAAATTTTTAAAATTCCTAATCTTAATCTTACATGAGTAAATTCTAACTATTTTGAGTTTTCTATTATGAAAATCACGTCTCTTTGAAATATATCATGTGAATTCTCAATACACTTCCAATAAATATCACATACTAAATATTGGCAATTAGGTACAATTACTGCTAACTCTATTTCTGAACATAAAAATATTGGAGCCTCATATTATAGTTAAATTTTTCTTAACTCTATAAAGTTTCACATAAATGTTCATTCTATTATGTGATTGTAATTTCCTAATGATAATATCTGTATTTTACCAAGTCATTGAGTGTAAACATACTTATTCTTCTAGCATGTTGTGAATAATGATTACTCACAAGAGTTTTCTACTTTTTATGTGGTCAATATGAAAGCAAATTAGGTTAGGAAAGTTAACATACCAACATACAATTCAATATCGAATAGTTTTAGGAAAATTTAAAAGCACGAACATGGTTCATCATACTACCAAATCAAATTAACAAAATCAACTTAGTTTCTACACATGCTTAAAGAAAATACAAAGGCTTTCATTGAAAGAAATAGCTAAGTGCATAAAGAGAACTATAAACCGGATGAAAATATTCTCACTCTTAGACTTTTACCTTTGTTTCTCCTCTTGCTTACTCTCAATTCAATCCACACACTTACAAATCACTTAGGCAGACTCTTACAAGAGGGAAATTCACTCTTCAAGAGAGAAATATCTCTCTCCGAGTGTTCCCCCTTATTTCTCTCATGCTAAACAAGGTCTATTTCCAAGTGGTTCCCCCTTCTCTATCTCATGANTAGGCAGACTCTTACAAGAGGGAAATTCACTCTTCAAGAGAGAAATATCTCTCTCCGAGTGTTCCCCCTTATATCTCTCATGCTAAAGAAGGTCTATTTCCAAGTGGTTCCCCCTTCTCTATCTCATGCTCTAAGTCTCTTCTTGTCCATTTTTTTATATTATTTATTTATTATTTTTTTTATTATCAATTTTTGTTTTGAATGAAGATTAAGTGATTTTAATTCTTTAGATTGCTCAAATTGTTAGAAACCATCTTAAGTCGGTAGGGATTGTGGCAGAGCTGTATAGGTGGCGCTAGGGCGTTGGGTTATCAAAAGATAATAAAGGTGAAACTCAATATTGACTTGATTTGATTATTATTATAAAATTCTACAATTGATTTTAGGAATTTGAGCAGAATCCTAAAACAGAATTCAAGGTTTTAGCTGGTTTAATACATTTATAAATTTCAGTACTATTTCTAGCTTCTTATTCTTATGNACAATTGATTTTAGGAATTTGAGCAGAATCCTAAAACAGAATTCAAGGTTTTAGCTGGTTTAATACATTTATGAATTTCAGTACTATTTCTAGCTTCTTATTCTTATGTTTTTAAGTAAAATGTTTTCAATTCAAGTTTTTATTCATGATTTTGATTGATTTTCTCTTTGTTATTCTTGATCTTTCATGTTGTAGGAATAAAACATGCATTAATATTAATTTATCATTCTTATATAATAGTTTCATTTAGAAAATTCCTTGTCATAGACTTTCTATAAGAATATGTATATATTGATTATTAGAGAAATAGTCACATAAAAATGCATGTTATGATGAATAAAAATAAAAATATCTTATGATTTATATGTGCCTATTGAAAGATAGAGTTAACTTTTTTATTTTACTGACAATAAATACTAATGTACGCACGTGTTTGTAGATTTTTGTCTACCTCCTTAGATAATTGTTAATTTAAAATTACATGCCATTTTCCAAACGAGCAATGAATCGTGCAAATGTCTTTTCACTTTAAATATCAATAGATTTGTTATAAACAATGTTATGCTCTTGAAATATGTATGAGTTATTTGGTTTATTCAAATGGTGTTCCCAAGATGGATGCATAGGAAAGAAAAAATGAGTATGAAATCTAATATTCATTAGAAATATAATGAAATGATAAACAACATGCTATGACATCATGCATTGTTACATTTATACATTTATTGCATGATATTTTATTCATTTGTTTAGACGATCATCATATAATGGATGGATGTAGACAAAGAAGTTAGTCTATGAAATTAATATTTAGATGTGATCTTGAAATATAGGTATTATCACAGGTAAATTATTTAAATTAGTAGATGTTGTGATTCATAGGAAGATAAATATCTTATGCATTCATAAAAAAATAAATGTGTTAGATAAAATGCGAAGAAGATTGATAGCGCTTAGGTTTTTAACTTTGGTATTTAGGTAAGAGTTGCATTAGAAATGGTGTGTGTAATCATAGATTAGTGTTTGTAATATAATGTTGTAAAAATATATAATTATAGTCCTAATAGTTGTTGCTGATGCTAAGATTTTTAATATTATAAGTGTATGCTTTTCACGTAGGTTTAGATATAGGTCAAAAGATTTTTGAAGGACCCTGAAGAATTTATACAAATGTTACCTCATGAAGAAAGAATTTTTATCGGAGGAGATTTGAATTGACATGTTGGTATAGTGTTAGAGGATTTTAAAAATATTCATGATAGGTACGGTTTTGGAGTGATTAATGATGAATATAGAATCATATTAGATTTTACTTAAGCTTTTGATTTTGTTATTGCTAATAATTTATTTAAAAAAAGAGATGAATATATTATTCCTTATAAGAATGGATTGTATAAAACACATTGATTATTTTCTTATATGAAAAAGAGATCGTTGGGAATGTAAAGATTGTAAGGCCATTCTAAGTAAAAAACCAAGTACTTAAAATCTTTTATTTGTTCTAAATTTTAAAATGAGAAGTAAGATAAATAATATCATGAAATATTGTTATTGATTTAGATGATGGCACCTAAAAGATAAATGAAATTATTTTTATGAGTAAATTTAAAAATTACAAGATTTGGAATGTTCATGAAGAAGCTAATTTTATGTGAAATAAAGTAACATACACTATTAAACCAAGTGACAAAATTTATAGTTGGAGAATTAAAAAGAAAATTTTTTATAAATAAAAGCAGTTGGTGGTGGAATAATAATGTGTATGTAATGGAAAAATATAAAAACTTGTTATGAGAATTAATTTTAATGCAAAAGCTTTGAGAACTGAGAAAATATAATCTGACTTGTAAGGTGTTTAAGAGAGCAATTTGTGACGCTAAGAATTCTGTTTTTAATAATCTTAATGCTAGTTTAGATACTATAAAGGGCGAAAAAAAGTAAAGATTTTATTCAGGTGCTTTTCTTAGAGAAAAATATTCAACATAGGTGGGCGAGATATTTTGTTAAGCTTCTCAATAAACTTTCTGACAATATTATCGACCTTGGTGATGTAAATACCATCAATAATAATAGAACATTTTATTTTTATCATCCTATCAGCAAAAAAATTGAGGAAGATTTAAAGAAAACCAAATGATGAAAAATTTGTAGGTTTTGATGATATCCTCAATGAAGTGTGGAAATAATTAGGAGATTTAAGTGGAGGAAGAGTACCTAGGTCCCTATATTTAAGAATAAGGGGGATGCACAAGTGTGTGCAAATTATAGAGGAGTTAAGCTATGTGTCATACTTTAAAATTTTGGGAGAGTGTAGTTGAACATTTGTTAAGACGAGATACAAATAATTCTCATAATCAGTTTGGATTTGTGTCTAACAAGTCTACTAGGGAAGCTATACATTTATTGAGAGGTTTAATGGAGAAGAACAAAGTTAGTAAGAATGATTTACATATATTTTTTATTGAATTAGAAAAAGCTTACGATAGGGTTCCTAGAGAAGTTCTTCCTTCGAAGGCTTTTAGGGTTTGTTTGGGGCAGCTGCAGCTTATTGAATAATCTGCTAATAAGTTAAGTGCAAGGGCTATTATAATTTTTTTTTTAAAAAAAAAACCAGACCGCAGCCAGGAAGCTGCCACCGCACCTAGATAGGTGCAGCGTGAAAACGCTGTTTTCAACGTTTTGAAAACGCATAAGCTGTCAAAACGCAGTTTACCCAAGCAGACCAGATGTGTTTTCAAAACTTTATCAAACCAAATAAGCTGTCCCAAATGGGCCCTTAGAGAAGAAAGATATTGATATGATTTATGTTGATGTCATTCAATATATGTATACTAGAGCTGGTGCTTGTATTCAATTAAATGGTGGATCGACAATATGTTTTTGTTTTTTAGTTGGATTACATTAGAGATGGACTTTGAGCCCAAATTTTTTTTGCTTTTGTTATGAATGCTCTTATTGGACATTTACATGAGAATGTTCTTTAGTGTATGCTTTTTGATGATACCCTTCTTGTGGACAAAACTAGAGAAAGAGGTCAGAAAAATAAATTGAATTATTGAGGTCAACATTGGAGTCTAAAGGCCTTCATTTGAATAGTTCTAAAATCGAATACATGGAATGTAATTTTAGTAGTAGTAGCTCTAGTGACAGATTTGTAATTGTGGTGATCAAATTATTAAAATTTGCGAATGTTTTAGATATCTCGGGTCTAATGTTCAGAGTGATGGTGATATAGACAAGGTTACTATTAGTAGAACTCACGATGGGTTGGTTGAAGTGGAGGAATGCATTTGCCTCTTGTTGGCCTTTAGGAGTTGAGCGTAAAACACAAGTTGTGTTGTTGAGATGAGAATGCTTTGGTGGATGAGTGGCTCGACTTTTAGATGCAAAAGTACAAAATGAATCTATACTTAGAAGTGTTGGTGTAGCTTCAGTGGCAGACAAGATTAGAAAGAGCTGTCTCAGATGGTTTGATCTTATTAAACGTCGACCATCTGTGAATCAGTTAGGAGAGTAGATGTTTTAGATTCGATTAATTTTGTTATGAAAGACAGGTAGACATAAAAAAGACTTGGGAACATTGTATTAAAAAAAAAAGATCTTAATCTATTATAATTAAATGAAATTACGACACTCAATATAACACAATAGAGAAAAAAGATTCATGTAGACCCCATTTAGTGGGATAAAGGCTTATGGTTGTTGTTGTTGACTATCATGCATAATGTTCTTAATTCTTGATTACAATAATTTAAAATTATATTTAATCCCGTAAGTTTTTCTTTAAAACTTTTAGGTTGTTATAATTCAAATAAAAATATGTAAAAGAATGAGTCATGTTTATCATAGGAGCAACAGTAAAGCAATATAAATCATTAAAATCTACTATAATCATCCTATCTGCAAAATAACAAGAGGATCACTGTATTCTTTTATGCATTAAGGAGTTTATTTGAGTTTGTCAGTTATACTATTTCTTTTAAGCTCATCTAAGCTCTTAGATAAATTCTCCCACTCAAACATAGGATTTCATTTTCATCATTTCTTTATTTCACTTTTTTTTGCCCCCATTGCTATTGTGATATCCTTTTTTTTTTCTACTCACTCGTTTCTCTACTCAGCACTTAAATTATCCCTCTTAAGACTCGACAATACTCTTGTTGTACTCATATACTTAGGAACGAAGTTCACACTAAGGACATACTAAATTTTTAATCCTATACGGGAGTTATTTTTTTTAATTTACATGTATACCATTTAATTTCTATCTAATTACATATCTAATGCCTATACGGCAATTTTTACATATTTATGTCATTTTATCTTTATATAATTAGTTGCATTTCATTTTTTTAATTAAAATAATGATGTTTTTTATATGATGTAAACATTTTGAGTGGAATAAATATAAAATGTCAAATTTAGTTGTTAGATATGTAGATACATAGGAATTGAGTGTTATATCTTTTGAGACAATATTATTGTTTCATGCATCAAATATATTTACGTGTTACTTCTCAAATTCTTGGGTATACATAACCTTTTACTTCAATGGTGTATTTCTCCTATTAGTAGTTAAAGGTGGTGGTGGTACGTCTTCATGGAGTTGGTATAATGGTGAATCATTTCTATTCTAGGTCCCAAATATAGTCTTTTCAACACATGGTTGAAGTATATATGGTGGGAACCTTTGGCTACCTGCACGCAAGTAGAATACCCAAGGAATTAATGGAATAAGATAAAGCAAAATTCCTTCAGCACCATGAATAGAAATTATGTGTACAATTTAACCAAAATAAAATACATCCTTAGATGGTTGCACCAGCTCAGGCCACAAAAATAAAAGCAAACTTTTCATATTGTTGACAACGATGTTACATTCATCCTTGAATATTGATGTTGCATTCAAGTNAACCAAAATAAAATACATCCTTAGATGGTTGCACCAGCTCAGGCCACAAAAATAAAAGCAAACTTTTCATATCGTTGACAACGATGTTGCATTCATCCTTGAATATTGATGTTGCATTCAAGCTATTGGTGCTGTGTGCAGCCAGTGATGCTGCAGACAAGCACTGTGGATGACAACTCCAAACAAGGGTTAAGGGCAACAGTGTTTTAACTAGTTGATGCACTACTTGTAAGTACTGCAAAGTGAATAGAAATTATAGGCAGACACTANATTGGTGCTGTGTGCAGCCAGTGATGCTGCAGACAAGCACTGTGGATGACAACTCCAAACAAGGGTTAAGGGTAACAGTGTTTTAACTAGTTGATGCAGTACTTGTAAGTACTGCAAAGTGACAAGCACTGTTATTGGATGATAAACAGCTACAGCAATTTCTTGGACATGTGAATTAGACTTGTCAGTATTTTAGCATATAGTAGTTCGGCAGAGTTCANTTATTGGATGATAAACAGCTACAGCAATTTCTTGGACATGTGAATTAGACTTGTCAGTATTTTAGCATATAGGAGTTCGGCAGAGTTCAGGACATAGCCAAGAAATAGTTGCAATTAATAACTGCCACTAACTATGGCCAGTGGGTTTGGTTTGTACCATACTAAGCCCTATGGTCGGCATAGCTAGCCATGCATATGCAGAATTAAAGTGAGGAAATAGCTAGCCAAGGGCTATAGGTAAGTGCAAAGTTTATTTTTAGTGCGTGCAATCATTGTGGGAACTTTTCAGCACCAGAAATCTTCCTTTTTCTGCTTTCGATTTGCTTTCTTGCTGCTCTTCACCCCAATTTTCAGCAGTACTGCATCGCACAGCTCCAGCTATCAATCCTATAACGTGTTGGTTTTCAAAGCCAAACTTTAAACGCCAACAAAAAATGGAGGAATTTTTTTAGTACTTCACACACATTACATTTTCTGATTTTTTTAATATATAAGCAAATACAAATAAATACATCACATTTTTCAGAAAATAAAAACTAACTAACCACTTAACGGTTTTTCTAACCACCTAACCGCAAAACGATTTTCATAACCTCCTAATCCACATGAAAAATGTGCAAAAAATACATAAACAATTTCTAGAGACAACTAAATTAACACAACAATCTCCTCCTTAAGTTTGTTGTCCTTCACTGACGATTCGTACACCAATTTTTTCTCTCATCTCCAAGAACTTCAACCTTGCAAGTGACTTTGTCAGAATATCAGCACGTTGATCTTCTGTGCAAACATGTTGAATTTCAATCATTCTAGATTCAACACAATCTCTAATGTAGTGAAATCGGGTATCGATATGTTTGCTCCTCTCATGGTAAACTGAATTCTTGCTTAATGCAATTGCGGACTGATTATCAATCTTCAGAACTACTTTCTTAACTTCAGTTTTTAACAAATCTGCCAATAGTCGTCCCAGCCACACTCCTTGACACGCTGCTGCACATGCAGCGATGTACTCTGCTTCACAGGAAGATAGTGCAACCACTTTCTGTTTTTGTGAACACCAACTAATAGGACTTGACCCAAGGAAAAATATTAAACCTGAGGTACTTTTCCTATCATTAGTATCACCAGCTAGATCACTATCTGAATAACCGATCAGTTCCAAGCTTCCTTTCTTCTTCTCATAAACACAACCAAGGTTTAAAGTTCCTTTCACGTACCGTAATATGTGTTTCACTGCGGCCATGTGCTCCGTTGTGGGCCTTTCCATGTATCTACTCACCATGCCAACAGAGAATGCCAAATCTGGGCGCGTGTGCAGTAGATATCTTAAACTGCCAACAATACTTCGGTACAAAGTTGTTTCTACAGGTGGACTTGTGCTTTCCTTACTCAGTTTTAGACGAGGTTCCATCGGAATTTGTGAAGGGTTGCAATCTTTCATGCCGCATTTGTCTAAAACCTTTCTTGCATATGCCGACTGATTAAGTGTAATCCTTTGAGAATTTTGACATACTTCAATTCCCAAATAGTAGCTTAGTAACCCAAGGTCACTCATGCTAAACAATTTCTTCATCTGTGATTTGAACTTGTCTATGTCTTGAATACACTCTCCAGTGATGATTAAATCATCCACGTAGACTCCAACAATTAAAATCCTTTTACCTTGATTTCTCATGTACACGGCATGCTCTAAAGAACACCTCTCAAAACTGAGTGTCCTCAATGATTTGTCCAGTTTTGAGTTCCAGGCTCTAGGTGCTTGACGCAAACCGTACAATGCTTTGTGCAGTTTTAACACCTTGTGCTCTTCTCCCTTTATTTCAAATCCCGGCGGTTGAGTGACATACACTTCCTCTTCCAAATCACCGTTGAGGAAGGCTGACTTCACATCCATATGATGAACCTCCCATCCTTTATGTGCCGCAATAGAGAGTAGCAAACGTACTGTCTCTAGCCGAGCAACAGGGGCAAAAATTTCATCAAAGTCTATGCCTTGTCGTTGAACGTACCCCTTTGCCACTAATCTCGCCTTGTGCTTCACAATTCTGCCTTGAGTGTCCTTCTTTAGCTTGTAAACCCATTTTAGACCTATAGGTTTGTGGCCTTCGGGTAATGAAACGAGCTTCCAGGTTTCATTTCTTCGAATGGAAGAAATTTCCTCCTCCATTGCTTTTCTCCACATCAGGTCTGCCTTAGCTTCTTCGAGAGTTGATGGCTCCTCCTCTCCTAGCAAACACAATCCCGAATACTCTAGTTCTATTGGAAAGGTTTCATCGTAAAGGCTTTTGATGTCACGCTTACCCCGTGGTCCTTCTAATGAACTCTCATCAGATGTTGTGGGCTGCACTGCTTCTGTCAAGGCCGAACCATCAAGAGCATCAAAAGTTGTATCTGGAGTGTGTGGTGTTAATGAATCAGGATCTGAAACAGATGTTCTGAATCTGATGTTCATCACTGGTGAAGCATGCTGGTATTGGTTATCAGTTTGTTCCTGTGTCGGCTGTGGGAAATCCATACCAGAATTTTTGATATCAATACCAGAACCGTTGAACGTCTCTTTATCTTCCTGATTTGTCGTATCAGATGCATCTGCTATGGTAAAATAATGTGTTGTAAGAGTTTTCCCTGCTGATCCTGTACCTGCTACTGGAGATTTACTCCACTCCCACTTCTTCTTCTCCTCGAACACTGCATCTCGTGTCACCACAACTCGTCTTGTCACTGGATCAAACATTCGATAGCCTTTCGTGTTCATATCATAACCGATGAACACCATTTGCTTGCTACGATCAGCCAACTTCGGAAGATGCGGTGTAACTACTTTTACATGTGCAAGACATCCGAAAATACGAAAATGATCGACACTTGGCTTGCGGTCATAATATGCTTCATAGGGTGTTTTGCCGACGACGCTCTTTGTTGGTGCTCTATTTAAGATATATACGGCAGTTGATACCGCTTCTCCCCAAAATTCGCCCGGGACTTCCATACTTTTCAACAAGCTCCTTGCCATGCCGACCACCGTCTGATTTCGTCGTTCGACAACTCCATTCTGCTGAGGAGAATAAGGCGCCGTGAGATAACGCTTAATTCCCAACAGCTCACAGTAACTCTTGAACTCATTTGAGATGAATTCACCGCCACGATCCGTGCGCAAAGCTTTCAACTTACTGTTTTTCTCTATTTCGGCTGCAGCTTTGACCTTCTTAAATGCCTCAAATGCTTCATTTTTGTCTCGGATCGGCACCTGCCACATAAATCTGGTACAATCGTCAACCAACAACAAGAAATAGCGCTTCCCTCCGTGAGTAGCAGGGGTAATTGGGCCGCACAAATCTCCATGCCACAATTCAAGAGGTGATTCTGCTCGGAATTTTGCCACTGCTGGAAAAGGATTTCGGTGTTGCTTTCCAATCAAACAACCATCACAGATGCGGTCCTCATGCTCGATTTTGGGCAAGCCGTGCACCATCTTTTTCTGACTTAGAAACTTCAAAGCATGAAAATTAACATGCCCATATCTTGCATGCCATCGCCATGCTTCTTCTTTGCTCCTAGCCAGAAGGCATTCGGGGAGAGCTGGTGCTATGTTAAACATATATAATCGGTTGCTTGACCTGTTCACTTTTGCTAGTAGCCTTTGTGATCTGTCTAAAATAGTCATAACACCTCCTTCAACCTCAACTTTGCATCCGTTCTCATCTAACTGGCCAAGACTTATTATATTGCTTTTCAACATCGGGATGTAGTAGACATTAGTAAGTATTCGGTGTTCACCTGCGAAGCCTTCAAACAAAACCGAACCTCTTCCTTGGATTTCTACAGTCGAGCCATCCCCAAATTTGACCGACCCTTTAATTGTCGTGTCAATTTCAGCAAATTTTTCAATACAACCGGTCATGTGATTACTTGCACCAGTATCTAAATACCAAGCCTTCTCTCGGGTGTTTTTAAACTTTGACACCACCTTGTCTTCATGCAATAACACCTGCTCGTTCTGTATTGCGTGGCTGAGAACACAAGTTTCTGTCATCAACAGTGCTGGTTCATCTTCGGTTTGCGTTGCAACGAGGTTTGCTTTTTCTCTTCGGTTTGGTTTGGGACACTCTTTTGCAAAATGACCATATTCATTACAGTTGAAACACTTAACCTTGGATTTGTCGAAGTTACGTGGCTTTCAGTCTTCACCTCGACCTCCACCATATCCACGCCCACGACCACGTCCTCTTCCGTGACGTCCTTTTTTGTTGTTGTTGGAACCTTCATCTTTCTTTGCCTTTGGGATTCTTGCCTCCCACTCGGCCTGGGTAAGGAGTAACTGTTCTCCACTATCCTTTGAGTGCAGTCGCCCTTTAAGCCTTTCCTCGAAGGTTCTGAGACGACCTATCGCCTCGGATAGCGACATCTTTTCAGTATCGCCAAATTGTTCGATTGTTCCAATAATTTGGAGAAATCTATCTGGAACTGCACTGAACAATTTTTCAACAACTTTACTGTCGTTGAACTTAGTGAGCGGATCTCACCCACCAGCGTGGTAAGCTTCATTTATTGTCTCTGAATCCTCCATGTGTAACTTGTTCAGTTGTCGTTTCAGAACCTGTACGCGTGCCTTCTTAACGCGACCTTCACCGACTCCATCTCCCTGAGTGCGTCCCAAGTCTCCTTTACCGTCTTTTTCTCCGCGATTACCATCATCACGTCATCCGGCACGGCTTAAGAAATGGCTACCATGGCGCCTTGATCTTTGTCATCGTCTTTTTCTTCACCTTCAATCACTGACCATACTTCTAGTGAACGCAAGATTATCTTCATCTTGACAGCCCATATGCTGTAGTTCGTTTCACTTAACGTTGGAAATTGGATCGGGATTGAGGCTCCTCTTGCCGTCGGTTTGATGACAGCAAGTGTCTTAGATGGATCTCCATCATTTTCGATCATTTCTTTGACACCTTCGCTCTGATACCAAATGTTGGTTTTCAAAGCCAAACTTTAAACGCCAACAAAAAATGGAGGAATTTTTTTAGTATTTCACACACATTACATTTTCTGGTTTTTTTAATATATAAGCAAATACAAATAAATACATCACATTTTTCTGAAAATAAAAACTAACTAACCACTTAACGGTTTTTCTAACCACCTTACCACAAAACGGTTTTCATAACCTCCTAATCCACATGAAAAATGTGCAAAAAATACATAAACAATTTCTAGAGACAACTAGATTAACACAACA